>PVLC010002602.1:0-21614 GCA_004027655.1 Graphiurus murinus
GGCGCACGCTTGTAATCCCAGCATTCGGGAGGCTGAGACCAGAGGATCCGGGTTCGCGGCCAGCCTCAGCTACCTAGTGAGGCACTCCGCAACTTAGTGAGACTCGGTTTCAAAATAAAGAATAAAAAATAGGGCTGGGGGTATAGCTCGGAGGTAGAATGCCCCTGAGTTCAATCCTCAGTACCGCAAAAAAAAAAATAAAAATAAAAATAAAAAAAATAAAAAAAAATAAAAAAATTTAAAAAATAAAGAAATATATAATTTATACTGATCCTGTTGTGTTTGAGGAGGAATGTGCTGTTTTTGTGGATCCTCAGTTGGGTTTGCTTTTTTTCTTCAATTGTTGCTTTAAATCCATATTTGTAGATTTCTACCATCCATTCACAGACATTAGAATATTATTATTATTATTCATTAATTTATTTTATTGGTGCATTGTAATCATACATCTTTGTTAGGTACAAGCTGGTAACAGATAGTAGAATATTAAAGTATAACTGTTCATCACAAAATGCATGGAATCTGTATAAGGCCTTTTACAAAATTAGATAATATTTGTAAGAGGTTTTATACTTAACATATTGCCAAGCTTATAGGATTCACGTACCTTCTATATATACTTTACCTGATGTGCATGATTATTGCCACCCACCCTGAGACAGAGGTAGACAAACAGTAGTATTCCCATTTTTACATCTGAGGAATTAAACCTTGGTGAAATTTAAGTTGATTTATCCTGGCTGTGAAACTAATAAGTGACTGAGTGAGAACTTGAAATGGATACTTGGGCTTCAAACTTTGATATTCCTAGCTTCCTATTATGTTCAAAGCATTTTGAATGATGAATATATACATCTTCCTATTAGAAGTTTTCATTAAAAATATTAAACTTTTCTTTTTTAAATGGGAATATTTAGGAGAGGTTCATAAGAATGGATGAAGATAGGTGATCTCAAATATTTATTTTTTTTTTTTGGCAGTACTGGGGATTGAACTCAGGCATTCTACCTTTAAGCTACACCCCTAGTCCTGTTTCTATTCTTTATTTTGAAACAAGGTCTCACTAAGTTGGGGAGGGCCTCACTAAGTAGCTGAGGCTGGCCGCAAACTCGAATCCTCTGGGCTTAACCTCCCAAGTACTGGGATTACAAGCATGTGCCACCACGCCCAGTGATCTCAAATATTTCTGCAAAGTTGGGCATCCTTCACATGGTCTAGCAGGAGACTGCAGGTCAGGACAACTGACTCTAGAGAAGGTGACCTGGGACCAGCACTTTCAGCAGTGGGAATATTCTGGGTCTGCATGGCCCAGTATGGACAGTGCACTGCCCAGTATAGCCACACATTGAACATTTGATATGTGGCTAAGCAACTGAAGAATGGAAAATTTAATTTAATTGATTTTGGGGGAGGATGGTATTAGGGATAGAGCCCAGGGCCCTCACAGGCTAGGCAAGTACTCTGTCAGTGACCTACATCCCCAGCCTTTTTAATTAAATTAATTTTTATTTTTATTTTGTGGTACTGGAGATTGAACCTAGGGGTGCTCTACCACTGAGCTACAACCCTCAGCCCTTTTTTGTTATTTGAGAGGCTGGCCTTGAACTTCTAAAACTCCTGCCTCAGTCTCTCAAGTAGCTGGGATTGAATGTGTGTGCCACCACACCTGCCTAATTTTTAAAATTTTAATTAAGTTTAAATAGTTACCTATTGCTAGTGGTTACAGTGTTGGATAGCACAGCTCTAGACAAATTTGTCACACTATCAGGTTACAGTTTTCTCATCTCTAAAATGAGGGGTTTAGTCTAGCTGATCTCTGATGCTTCTTTCATTTTTAGAAATATCTGAACTGTGCCTTCTAAAATTATAGTGATTCAGATTGAGCTCTGAATTTGGAATTTCTGTAAAATGGTCTTTGATTCTCATTATCTCCAGTTTAAGTTTTAATTGGGTGGCCAGGATCCAGGATGAGATGGATTCGAAGGAAAATCAGCATTTGATCCTATCTGCGTGGTGTTAGTGTCTGAATTGAGATGGTGCTGGAGAAGAATATACATTCAAAATAAAAATGACCCTGTCTGGCATTATCATTTCTATCTATACAGAGAGTAATTATTTCTTAACAGTTCTTTGTATTGTACCTGGCTTTCTTTTAAAGACGATTAGAACAGACTGATCAAATGTCACTGTTTTTTCTGCATGGGTGAAATAGACTGAAAAAATCCTGCTAACTTTCTCAGTAGGTGTCTTCCATTTTGCACATCTCAATATCAGGGGAGGAGGTTGTATTTATCAGTTTCCCAAAACCTTTATTCCCGGTTAAAAGTTGAAACCATTCTTTTCAGCTATTGAATAGTCCAACTTTGTTGAACAAATCTTTCTTTCCTTCCTTTTTTCCCCCTCCTTTCCCCTCCCCTCTTTCTTTCCCCCCAGTCTCACACATGCTAGGCAATTACTGAGCTATATCCCAGCCCAAAAGTAACATTTCAAAGAATTTTAGGACCTCAACTTTCGGAATAATGTCTAGTAAATATATCTTTGCCTTAAAAGAAGGGAGATATTTATAAATGAAATTATTCTGAAAACCATTTCCAAGAGATTGTTCTCGTGAGGTGTGTGTGTGTGTGTGTGTGTGTGTGTGTGTGTGTGTGTGTGTAATATTGCAGATTGAACCCAGGAAAATTCTACCTTCAAGCTATACTCCAGCCCTTTTTATTTTTTGTTTTGAAACAGTCTCACTAGGTTGCTGAGAGTCTCGCTACATTGCTGAGGCTGTCCTTGAACCTGCTGTCCTCCTGTCTCAGCTTCCCAAGTGCTGATATTACAAACCTGCGCCACCACACCCAGCTTCATTAGTCATTTTTTACTTCAAAATGGACTGGCCTAACCACCTTAGATTTTAATATCATAAAATTTTGAGACCTGACTTTTGTATTAAACTGGGATGTCTTTTATAGTTATAAATATGTCAAGACTTTGTTTACTGAAGTGGCCTTACGCTGTAGTCTTCTCTCACCTTAGAACTGTTGTCTATTAGAACTGATCTGATACTAGTTCATAGTCCATTGCCAGAGGGTTTGCTTTAACAAATTTGATGGAATGAACAGGTGAGTTTTAATAGGCTTGTTTGTTTTTGTTTAGTACTATGAACACTCTTTGCTCCCTGTTTTTGATCTTTTACACATTTTTTACAGTTCCACTGATACAGAAATGTTCTGCAATTATGCAACATATCTTTGCATACAAGATCATCACTGTTAGGGAAATAAATTGTTAGGGAAATAAGAGCATTCTGGCTAGAAATCTTAAAATTTTTCCTTTGTGCTGATGCTAGCATCTCTAAGTCATTTGAACTAGTACACAAAAATAAGGTGGGAGCCGGGCGTGTTGGTGCACACTTGTAATCCCAGCACTTGGGAGGCTGAGACCAGAGGATCTGGGTTCGAGGCCAACCTCAGCTACCTAGTGAGGCACTCCGTAACTTAATGACACCCTGGGCTGGGGGCATAGCTCAGAGGTAGAATGCCCCTGAGTTCAATCCCCAGTACCACACACAAAATAAATAAATAAATAAAAATAAAATAAGGTGGTACCTGCTTACTTACTGGGGTGGGTAGCCCAGTCCTTTTGTAAGGTGATGTTTTCCAACCTTTTTTAAGTCATGGCATATATAGAAAATGATAGCATTTTTATGTCATACTATGGCAAAATTGGCTGCTTATAGTCAGAAGTGTTGGAGCTGCTAGTGCCAAGAGGTCAGTATCTGGCCATGCCCATGATGGAGCTCACTTGGTGGAAAGCCCACTCCAAGGGACTGAAAAGGAAGCTCTTATCTTTCTGGGAGGGCGTGGCCTCACAATTTAGGGATCCCAGGCCATCCCGCATAAGCAGCACTTCTCTTGGAGTCATTTTCCACCGTACCAAAAATAACCTTTTTTTAAATGAAAACTAAATTATTCTGTGTTGGTCTTTTGTTATATGAGATTGAGAATTTTTCTCTACTTTCTGAAGTCCTTTCTCCACTATCCTCCTCAGAACTTGGGTTCAGTGCTTTATAAACATTTTAGATCTGCACATCTTTGACCTTAAAGAATTGTGGACTAGGGAGGTCAAAGAGACTTATGCAGAGTAATCCACTAACTAATGATAGAGCCAGGGTTAGAATCCGTATTTACCAGTTCCTACTTAGGCTTGCCTCTGTGGGCTTGGAATTTAGGCTTGAACATTATTTTTGTAGATACTACTACCATAAAATATTCTGTGAAAAATATTTGCCTCATTCTGGTTGTTGTAGTCTGACTTAAATAGAGTCCTGAGTTTCGGAACCCCATAACTGTCTTGTGGGTTTTAGGGACATGTCTGCAGTGTCATTAGACATTTACCTTTCCTATTCTTTCTTTTAGGTTCACTTTGATGTCCTTTGGTTAAGAGTTCATGAGATGGCAGCTCTTTGGATGGCTTTTGACTTGGTCCACAGGGGGAGTGTCCAGAGGAGTCCCTCACTCAACTGTTGGAACAGCTCTGTAATAAACGTTTGTTAACATCCATGTCTTTCATTAATTGTAACCTTTACCTTCCAAATTAAAAAACTCCATGCCACTCCTCCCTATGCCTCTGACTGTTTTTGTTTTTATTTTTTGTTGGTATCAAAATCCTTTTTTCCAGCCGGGTGTGGTGGCGCATGCTTGTAATCCCAGCATTCGGGAGGCTGAGACTGGAGGATCTGGGTTCGTGGCCAGCCTCAGCTACCTAGTGAGGCACTCCGCAATTTAGTGAGACCCGGTTTCAAAATAAAGAATAAAAAAATAGCTCGGAGGTAGAATGCCCCTGAGTTCAATCCCCAGTACTGCAAAAAAAACCCCAAAATCCTTTTTTCCCCCTTTCAGTCTTGTGAGCTAATAAGCTCTTTATGAGTTGGTAACTTGGAACTGTGAGCTGAATCTTTGTTTTCATTAAGTGTATTTGAAATTAATGACAAAAGGCAGTGCTGACAACCCTGGGAAATGGCAATCTTTTTCCTTTCCCTGAAGCAGGTAATCCTTTACTAATCCTTGATTGTTACAGGTGGTTCCGCTCTTCTGACAATGCATTCCTGGAACTGCACCATTAAGCACTTTGTTAGAAATGGAAGTAAGTGTGTCCTTTCACATTTACATTTGTTTCAACATGCATCAGTGGTAAAAAGTGAAGTATGTATCTCTTAGGCAATGTAAGCTGAGTGCAAAAAGTGAAGGTTGTGTGTATATTGATTTGTACACTACAATATTCTCCAGAGCACCTTCACAAATATTCTATTCTGGCAGTTACTGCAGGGGTTCCAGGCCTCATAAGATAGGTGAGGAAATCCAGGCTAGATTTGTGCCTGAAGATCAGAGTCCATGACAAAGCTTGGGTAGAATATAATCGTCTGGCTGAAGCCTAGGTACATTCGCATGTATCATGGGAGCAACCCCATCTCCATCAGTGGAGTTGCCATATAGAGTTTCACTATTTAAATTTATCCGACTGCTGAGACAAGTTGTGCACCAGAGGTTCTCCAGCTTGGCTGAACATTAGCATAACCTGGGGAACTCAAAAACAAAATTCCAGTGCCTGAGTCACACCAGACCAGTTCCATCTTTTGGCGGGGGGGAGGGGAGGGTAGCTGTTGTTAAACCAACCAGGTGATTCCAGTGTGCAGCCAAAGGGAGGAGCGGGGCTCAGGACTCTTGCTATTCAAACTGTAGTCACTGTGGTAGCATTGGCATTGCCTAGGAGCTTATTTGAAAAGGAGATTCCCAGGTCTCCCTGAAACTACAGAATCAGAATATTTATTTTAACAAAGTACACTGGTGATTTTGTGTGCACATTGATGTTTGAGACACATTGCTCTAGAGCAGTGGTTTTCAACTTTTGGTGTATCTTGCTACCTGGGAACTTGGTGAGAGGCTTGGGCCTCTGGTTTTTTTGTTTGTTTGTTTTGCGGTACTGGGGAAGGAACCCAGGGGCATTCTACAGCCCCAGCCCTATTTTTTATTCTTTATTTTGAAACAGGGTCTCATTAAGTTGTGGAGGACCTCACTAAGCAGCTGAGGCTGGCTGCGAACCTGGATCCTCCAGTCTCAGCCTCCCAAATGCTAGGATTACAATTCTGTGTTCTTTATTAGTTCTCTGTCTGATACACACCAAAGTCTGAGGATGGCTCTAGACAGGAGTCAACAGGTGAATTAGTATGGCTGTGTTCTAGTACAACTGTTTACAAAGCTGACTGTGTGTCTGTGGGCCATGGTTTGTACTGTGGATAAATTCACTAACATTATAGTAGAACAGTTTAATTTGCTTTAAAAATTAATATGCAGATGTCATATAGCTTTAGCAGGAGACTTCTGGATTATTTTTACTCTAGATTGGAAAAACATATTTCAAATAAAAGCATCTGAATTTTAAGACAAATGGGTTAAAAACCGGGAATGATAGTGATAACTTTACAAAGACATAATTATCAGAGCCTTTACTATGCAGATTTAAATTTCTCACAGTGATCTTGAGGTACATGGGACAGATACTAAAATCTCAAATATTAGATTAGCTATTGTCTTAGAGGTTGTGATCTACCCAAGTCAATTATTGCCAATGAGAAATTCAGCTTTAGTGTGTCTTTTCACGATTTGCATTCGCATACAACCTTAAGACCGCTTTTGAGATTTTGGGGTTTAAATTTAGTTAAAGGCTCATTATAGGTGGTTAATTTGTTTTTAGGCTTCTGTTGAGTTGCTCTATGGTTCTCAACCCCATATGTGCAGAAGAGTTAGCTGTGCAGCTGTTCTTTCAAGCTTAAAGAAATGCATTATCCAGAGCCGGGCGCGGTGGCCCATGCTTATAATCCCAGTACTTGGGAGGCTGAGACAGGAAGATCGAAGGTTTGCAGCCAGCTTCAGCAACTTGTGAGGCCCTCTACAACTTAGTGAGACCCTGTTTCAAAATAGAGAATAAAATAGGACTGGGGGTGTAGCTTGGAGGTAGAATGCCCCTGGGTTCAACCCCCAGCACACACACACACACACACACACACATACACACACACACACACACAAATGCATTATCCTCCCTACCCCTAATTGAGTTTTCCATTCTTCAATGTTTATGTGAAGTGTACTGAATGAAGGAGTTGGTTTTGAATACTACTGTATAGGTTGGGATATATCCTAGCATTTTGTGCTGCCTCCAGTTCAACACCTCTATGGGGTGGTTTATTTTTATTTTCTGCACTCTTGTTGGGCCGGAAGCCATCTACCACAACCACTGTACTTTGTCAGTTCCCTGCCATTCTTTGCAGTGGTGGGAAGCCCAGCTCTGAGCACCTCCTGCCCACATACTTCCTGTCCCCTATCACATGGAAACCATCATGTTTTCTTCTCTTAGCAGCCTATACCTTTGGCCTCTTTGATCACATCCTTTCATGTTGGGCTTCAAAACATTTTTGTTATGATACTGGAAAATACTAAGGAGGTCATAAGGCCTGTTCCTTGGTTTTGGAGGCTCAGTGAGCCAGCAATGGCCAGTTCCCAGCAAATGGGAATTCTGTACAAATTCGGCAGGATCTTGTATATTGGTGATGGGTTGTGGCACTGGGCTCTGGAGTTCTAGTCTAAAATTTGAGTGTTCTATGACTTTAACTAATTAAAGTCAGTTAATTAAATTTTTTTTAAACATACAAAATATGGGTTTCTCCTACAGTAGAAAACACATCCTTGAACAAGGATCTTAGGTGAGGGAGTAAGAAAGAAGTTGGGACTGAAGCTTATGAAGGACCAGATGAAAGGTATTTTATTTGCTTATGTTGAGTTTATAGGCAGGTCTGGGCCACCATGCCCAGCCCCAAACTTTGTTAAGTGAGTTAAAAAGAGTATGTTAAAACCACCACCGAGGCAACTTGGTGTAGAGGAAAGTGACCTGAAAATGTTGATTCAAGAACCTGTTCTGCCACTTACTGTCTGTTGACCTTTTGTCTCTAAAGTTTAGCATATTAATTAGGCATCTATGCTCTGTGCATGGGATTATAAAGACACGGCCCTTGCTGTGCAGAAGTAAGTGAGCTAACATTGGGTGTCTACTCTGGGTCTGGCATGGTATTAACTGCCCTCTTGTATGTATGTTCTATAGTCCCATAGGTGTTCAATGATCCCATGAGGTGGTATTCTCATTTTCCAAATGGGAAATAGAGATGTGCCTTGCTAACGTTAGGATTTACTTACTCCTGCCCAACTCAAAGCATTTGGATTGGATGAGGTAAATGATAAAATAATAAACATGGGGATAATAATACTTGATGCTGTTGTCCTAACAAAACAAGGGAAAACAGCACACACAGGGACCGATACTCTCAGCAGTTACCAGAAATGCTAAGAACTGATCACCGACACTCTGCTTTTCTCTCTCAGCTACGCTTCTAGTTTTTACTGTCTTAGCTAAAGGACTGTTGTGGCCAATGGTAGACTTTGTTTTTTGCTGGGAGAAGGAAAGAGATCTCCTTAGCCCCTACTAAGTTCTGCTATTCAGGCCTTGTCTGCCTTTTTAAATCCCAGAGGTGAACAACTTTTGTTTTTAACTTTTTCTTATAGAAAATTTCACACATACACACATATCAAGGGATTAGTAACACAAACTCCCAGCTATCTAACACTCAGCTTCAGCAGTTAACATTTTACCCCAATCTAGTTGCAGGGTGTTAATAAAAGATATCAGGTGAGAGAAGTCATTCTCTCTGCATCTTCATTTAGTTAACAAATATTTGAGTGCTTACTTTGTGCCAGATGCTAGAAATAGAGGTGATGAGAGGCAGACAAGATGCCTCCCATTCTAAGCCCTAAATTCTAGTTAAGGAAGAGAGTCAAATTAGTACATAATTGGAATAGTTTCATTGCAAGTGAGGGTGAAGGATATAAATAGTATGATGTGATATTAAACGGGGTGGGGAGGTAGTCAGGCATGGTGGTGCATGCTTGTAGACCCAGTACTTGGGAGGCTGAGACAGGAAGATTGCAGGTTTGAGGAGAGCCTCAGCAAGTAGTGAGACTCTCTTAGCAACAAAGCACAACCCTGTTTCAAAACAAAAACAAAAAGGACTGGGCTGTAGCTCAGAGGTAGAATGCCCCTGGGTTCAATCCCCAATGTCTATCTCTCTCTCCCTTTCTCTCTCTCTCTCTCTCTCTCTCTCTCTCTCACACACACACACACACACACACACACACACACACACACACACACACACACACACGATGTGGGGAGGGAACTACCTAGAGTAGTCAGGAAAAACCTCTCCAAATAGATGACATTTAGGTTGAGACCTGATAGCTGAGAAAGTCAGCTATGGGACCGGCTGTGGGGACCATGTCTAGACATTATTAGCCTTCTGCCATATTGTTGAGTAGTAGAATTTGTACATGAAAATATTGCTTCAGCTGACTATTAACATCAGCAAATATTTATTGAGGGGTGGACAGGGCTCTCTTTTGCCATTCTAATCTTAAAGAGGGGTCAAGTAGGTGCAAACAGTTATAGAAGACAGAAGGGATGTTGAGACAGGATACAAGACATGGTCTGGGAGAACACCAGTCAGTTCATGCCCCCTCCTCCATGATGGCTGCACCTAGCGTCTTAGACTTGTGTGTCTGTGGTACTTGGTGGAAAGCCAGGGGCTTAGGGCCTGGTTCACTGTGATCTTATGCAAGCCACTTCACCTATTTCCTAATTTGTAAGAGGGAGAATAAATATTCTGCCCACTGCCTAGGCTTATTTTGAAGATCAAAAGAGGCGGTGTTTGCTTTGGTGGTGTGCAGACACAGGACATTGTTAGTAAGGATTCTATTAAGGATGCCGCCCACCCTGTCCCTTGCTAAATCACTGGAATTACTTGGGTCAGCAAGGAGAAGGGAGGATACCCTAGAGGTCGATAAAAATAGTGCCTCTCAAAGTCTTCATTGGAAAGAGGTCCTTTTAAGATTAACTTCGTTTCCTCCTGTCTAGGCTGGGAGCATGAAACAGACCAGTGGCTCACCACTATCTAAACCACATTCCTTTATCCTCTTAAACTCTCTAAAGTCCTGCCAGTTGTGTCTTCTTACATTTATATGCTCTTCCTCTAATATTCTCCTTTTTTCTTGATTGCTAAGTTTCATGTGGTGGTTCAGGGGAAGGGTAGACTGGCACTCTTCCATGCTTCTCAGTTGGATTTCAGGAAGGCTTTGAAAATGGGATCCCTTTGCTTTGGAAAGGGAACATTCCCACATTCCCAGAGCAGACAGACACTGGGTTCCTCAAAGGTAGTGAAACCCCCTGGAATGATTTTGGGATGTTCTGGCCTGAGAGGAGATGGCTGCCCAGAAAACCTGGTTGCTGGGGGTGCTGCAGAGGCCAGGCTCCTGGCTTTCAGACTCTGTGTCCTGCCAATGGCTCAAAGTGGGGTCCTTCTGGAAGCAGGGCAGCCCGCTGGGGGCATGAGAGGGAGTTAGGTATGAGACCATTCTGGGATGATGTAGTGAGGAGAGCCAGGCAGGCCCGGAGTGCTGTGGGGCCTACAGCGCTGACTTTTGTCAGAAACTGGGCCAGCACCTCCTGGTCCTGTAATTTCCCCACCAAGTTCCCCCAGAAGCTGAAGTTGGAAGCTGGAAGTCATGGATGGAGAGATAAACTACCTGATGGTGTAACCAGAGCCTCCCAGGGCTGCAGTGACAGGAGAAGTGGCCGTCCACTATGGGATATACTGATACACCAGTGGGGCTGGAGGGGCCCCAAGTTCCCCACTTTATCTCGGCTTGGTGGCGCCGTGTGGGCAGGTCCCACAGATCTCGCGTGCGGGTCAGGTTCATCTTTCTGTGTATCCTGATGCACCACTGCTTTATATTTGCGTTAGGATTTCAGTTTATTAAGATTTTCACACCTATTATCTCTTTCAATCCCTTCAACAACATTGAGAAGTAGGTGGGCAGGTATTTTTATCTCCAATTGAGTAATGAAAAATTGAGGCTCAAGAAAGTTAAACACCTTAGGAGAGAAGACTAGGGAGGGACAGTGAAGCTTACAGATAAATAGCTGGTTCTCCTGATTCCTGACTGAGGGCTGCCCCCACGATATAGTACAGAAGCCCTGAAATTACAGCTATTGACCCCCGTGGCTCCTTTTGCCTTTTCTTGGACTTCTTGTGTTTGGAATCATACAGTTTATGCAGAGACTGAATCCTGGGAGCCTGGCGCAATGGCTGGCACATGGCAGGTATACTTAGTGAGGAAAACCTTGGTTCTTACACCACCTAGGAGAGAGTGTTGGTCCCTTCGGGAAACAGGCTGTGTGGTTAGTGACCTGTCCAGAGCCCAAGGCCAGTGAAGCCATGGATCCTGGTCCAGCCCAAACTCCCTGGTCAAGATCCAAAGCTGCCACATGGCTCCCAGGCACCCCCGCCTCTCTTTGGGCTCCCTTTAGAGAAGTGGGTAGTGCCCCCTGCTGCCTGAGGTCCTGACCCTAGACCCTCCTCTCTGAGGGGCCACCGGGACCACACAGGTCCAGAGCCCAGTGCAGTGACTGGCACAGGGCAGGGGCTTGTGAAATAAAAATCCTCCGCCATTCTATTTTCCTTTGGAAACACGTTTTCCTAAGCTTTGGGGGGCTTTCTCCCCCCAGAAAACAGACGGAGGGAGAAGAGGCCTATTTGGTGGAGTGCTGCTGCCCCCAGGTGGGTGGCTCGGGACACTACCACACAGCAGGCCTTCCAAGTCTGCCGATTTTCAGGTCTCAGGTTGAGTGGCTCCTCTCCTGCAGAGTCCTGGTCTCCTGGTTCCTGAGAGGCAGATGTCCACCAGGGCCATTGCCAGACACCTCAGTCCCAACCTGGAGTGAGGGCAAGCGAGTCTGAGGACACCAGAGTGTGTATGGGGGTGTCTCTTTGAGAATCAGTCCAGCTGTGTTGTAGGGGCAGAGGCAGCCCCTTCACATCCCCACCTCCCAGGGGAGGGGGGTCAGGACACGAGCTTTGAGAGTCTGTCTTCCACCAAGTGTCTAATAAGGTTTGATCTTGGGGTGGCAGAGGCGGGGTGAGAGGAAGGCTTCTCAGCAGTGGGGTGCAGCGCCTCCCCAGCCTGCTGCTGGGCGTGGGCGCTT
This sequence comes from Graphiurus murinus, assembly GCA_004027655.1. Taxonomy (NCBI): domain Eukaryota; kingdom Metazoa; phylum Chordata; class Mammalia; order Rodentia; family Gliridae; genus Graphiurus; species Graphiurus murinus. The sequence goes on from PVLC010002602.1 coordinate 12,133, forward strand.
GCCTGCGGAGGGCCTGCCAGCCCCTCTCTGTGTGACTCAGTGGCCTTTTTGTTGCACCTGTGGTCGGGTGGCGGTGTAACGGCCCAGCCTGCCTCCTCTCGGCACGTGGCCTGGGCCGATGCTATCTCTACCTCTGTATTTTTAACTCTTCTTTCCAGAGGATGTGGCTTCTGCGGGCGAGCTTCAAAGGGTGCCCTATTTGCCCCTGTCAGCAACCCTGACGTCATGGAAATGGGAGGGGGCCTCCCAGCCCCAAACACCTGGAGGGAAGTGGGAGACTTTTTCCACTTCCTGTTCTACTTCTGGCTACTGACTCAATGTCTGACCTGTTTATTAATTTCAATATGCAGCTCTGTGTGTGCTCCTCAGAGGAAACCTTGTGCAGGTGTGTGTCTGTGAAAGGAGGCCTGAAGGCCGCCCTGTTGCCGGGTGGCCTTTACACAGAGGCAGGGCACCGGTGCTGCTGCAATCAGTGTGTTCATTAGTGAGAATGAGGCCCGGGTCTCCACTGGGCTCCCCTCACCCATCTCAGTCCAAAGCCCTTCCTCCCACATGTTGCTTGAGGAGGGGGAAGACCGGTTTAGGATGTGTCTCCTGAAGAAACTGAAGTGGAATGGTAAAGCGGCCTGGGGCCCTGGGCCTGGGTGTGGTCTCATATGCCTCCCAGAGTCACCCTTCCAGGCTTTGTTGGGTGGAGGAGGGCCTGCCTGGGGCTGCCCTGGCCAAGGGCCACCACTCAGGTTCTGTTTTTCCTGATAGGTCTTGCCAAGTGACTCTCAGCTCTTACCCAAACTGTGATGGAGGTGGCTAGGTGATTCCTCTATGAATCTCTACTTTCCTTTCTCCTGTACCCCCTAACCCTGGAATTCAGCTCCCTCATCCAGTGCCCAGTGGTGCTATCATTCATTTGTTCATTTGGTGGAATTGGTCGTGTGCTGGTGTGGTGCTAGCTCTTGGGGACACACAACGGACATGGAGAGACGTGGGTAGTTGCAGGAGTCATCGTGATGTTACCTGACAAGAAGGTGACATCAGGGCTTTACCTGTGCCCCCAGGAAGCTTGATTTTATGAGTGAAACAACAACATAACCATTCCTTTAAGCCTCAGACTGGACTGTCAGGAAAACTCTGAGGGAGGTTTCAGATGACTTTCCAGAGCCTTCTGTCTGAGTCATGGAGGTCACATGGATCCATTTTCTGCCTCCAGGACCAGCCTTTGCGGGCAGTGGGGCCATCTTTCCCGAGAAGTTCATTCTACAGGTGGCCCTGGTAACACAATAGTTGCTAGGATGTCGACCTTTCATTGTGAGACTGGGGCCCGACTGGTCAGGCGGTGGCTGCAGGCCTCTTCCCTGACTAACAGGGACTCGAGCTCTTCGCATCCACATCTCCAGGTTTCCTCAACAGCCTCTTCCCTCTAGGATGAACAGTGTCCAGTTTTTCCATTTGGGCCCTTTGTAGTGAGGGACTCCATCATGGTGGTTGAGGCCCAGAGATGACCTTCCTGGTGGGCACAGGAAGCCTTCCCCTGGGCCTCCCCACAGGTCACTTTGATGTCTTCTCACATCTGGGAGGGGGAGAGGCAGGGCTGGAGCCAGACAGGTCAAAGGCAAATGGAGATGGAATCTCTGCCTGTCCCCCCAACACTTGCTCACCCTCAACCCACTTGTTCCTGGTCTACCCCCTCACCTTAGCCCTGGCTTTTCTGCTTAACAGCCTCCGAGGTTCCTGGGGGGCTCTGTGTTTGGCTCCTTCACTGCCTTCCAGGCTCCTAACTCCTGCCCCCAACCCCCTGTCCCCTGCAGTGAACTCTCAGGGCAGACCCATGTCCCCAGCCACCGCATGTTCCTCTCCTGGGTCTTTTTTACACAGAAAGAAAAGAATTACCTCCTTGTGCGGCAGGGTTGGTGGGGTGGAGGAAAGATGAATCAATTTGTCCTAAGTTTTTAACGGTTGATAAAGGCTTGCTCTACTAACCCTCTCAGGGGCATTTGCACTTAATATGGGGAGAGAATGCTTTAATTAAAAGAAATTCCCAGTGGTAGAATCTCTGGCTTTGTGTCAGATGGTTGAGGAAGCTGTTTTAAGGAAGGCCCAGGAGGCCTCCCAGCGTGCCCTGTGGGTGGCAAATCCCACCTCGGGAAGGCAATACCTCCCAGTCCTCCCACTGTGACAGTGCCCCTGCTGTGATGGCATTTCCTGAGACCTTTTGCTTTAGTAATCTCAAAGAGATTCAATTTTGGCTGGAGATGAGGCAGCTTAGAAAAGAACTGAGGATTCTGTGTCCATGATGGGTAGGACCGACGAAGAGATGGGACACTGTTCTTAGTTTTCCAGGGGTCACTGAATCAGAGATGCATGGAGCTGCAGGTAGCTGCTAATCCTGCCTGACATAATAGATGGTGACCCTGAAGCTCACGGGAGTGGGGAGTGGGGAGTGGGGAGTGGGGAGTGGGGGGTGTCCTAGGTCACCCATTAAAGCTATTAGTTCCATTCCTATGAAAAGAAGCAAGCCTAAATTGCATGTCTCTCCTGGTGTTGTCAGAGACACACAGGTGAACCATACAGGTATTTGAGGAAGGAACCGCCTCTCACCTGGGGAATTGCTAAGCGCTCAGCTTTGGTCTTGGTCAGGAGGTTGTTGGGTAGATGGCTGTGTGGTCTCTGAGGTGTGTTTCCATCAGCATCCCTGCCCCTGGAGAAACCTGTCTGGCAGCCAGAGGCTCAGGGGAGAGTACTGCGCTGTGGGGCCTCAGGCAATCCCTTTTCTTGTTCCTGAGGTGAGAGCCTGAGACATCTACTCTCCTTGGCTTGAGCGGAGAGCTCATCTCCTCTTCCCTCATTCTCATGTCCAGATGGGGTCACAACTTCCTGCCAATACTGCTGCGAGACTGGGCACCTCCGGGGACTGGGCATAGGGCTGGGACTTGAGCAGCAAGGTGGTGGGTAGTCCCAGTCATGAGTTTGTGTGGCAATGCGCAGATTCAATGGAAATCCAGTCAGAGGGAAGAGGCAAAGGAAATGTTCCTGGAGGGCAGGAGACAGCGGCATTTTGGGGACACTTGCTGTGTGGTCCTGTCTGCCAGATTTCAACCATGGGTCACCACCAGCCCTGTGTGCAGGCCTCCTGCTATGCCCAGTGGTGTGGCATGAAAACAGAAGAGCCCAAGTTTGTAAGAGGTTTCCCTGGCCCCCCAGAACAGCTTGCTACGTGGAATATTTTAGAAGTTATTCCATGAAAAAAAAAAAAGAAGTATTCTATGAAGAGGTTGACTTAAGCAGCTTGTTGAGTTAGGCTTCCTAGACAACAGGATGGACATACGACTTGGTTTCCCTCCTGATAGCATGCAGACAATGACCCCAACCAAACCCAGTCAAACAGGAGCATATTCTTTGCTCTTCTAAATCACTTTTAATGAAGCAGTAGGCAGCAGAATAATACACAATGTGGCTCAGATACACAGCAGTGCAGGGCCCAGATAATGAGCTAATCCCCCCATCCCCCGCAACATCTTGAGAAAAAGAACAATAATGTATTTATGAACACTATTTAAACAACATTCTCCAGGATCTAGAGTCCAAGAGAGCCCACTGGGGGTCCATCCAAGGCGGTGTCTGGGAGGGGTAGGGGGTTTCTCCACAGCCAGAAGCTGTTGTGGCAGCCCCTGCTTTCCCTGTGAACAGTGACAAGCAGCAGTAAAGGGGCAGAGGGGGTGGCAGCAGTGTTCGGCAGCTCTTCAGCAATCTTCAGTACACATTTGGGTAGGGTCCAGTTGGTGGCATTGCCAGTGTGGTTAGAGAGGCAACGAGCCTTCTTCATGGAGGTGGGAGAGCCCCTTTGCTTGAAGAGGGAGAGGAAGGTGGTGAGGAGGAAGGAGGGCAGGCTCTCAGGCGTCTACAGTCTTGCCAACCTAGGAGGAGGAAGAGTAGAAGTCAGGTTGGGTGCTGAGCAGGACCAGGGCTGTTAGGGATGTGATGGAGATGGCTCTTTGGGGCTGTGCTGTAGAGTTCTAGGAGCACATGAAGCTTGAAGTTCTTCTTGGTGTGTGTGTGTGTGTGTGTGTGTGTGTGTGTGTGTACGTACCAGGGATTGAGACCAAGGACACTCTGCCTCTGACCTATACCCCCATCCCTTTTTAATTTTTTATTTTGAAACAGGGTCTCCCTAAGTTGCTGAGGCAGCCTCAATCTTGTGATCCTTCTGTCTCAGACTCTCAAGCACTGGGATTACAGGCATGTGCTGTTGTATCCAGCTAAGACCCAGAGTTCTTTTGGATGGTAGTGAAACAGGAAGCACATGTCAGCAAGATGACTGGGGACATTGAGGAGGAGGGCATAGAGACTCTAGCCAGGATTAGGGTGTAATGATTTAATGTCTTGTCACTATTGAGCTGAGAGAGCCATTCTGGAGAGAGGACATGAAGAAAGGAATCAGGGTCTCTTTTGTTACAGAGGTACCACAGAAAGCATATAGTATGAATAAATTGGGGTCCCAGCCCCTCTATTCTTCCCTCATTAGCTATGTGGCCCTTGATGTTGCTTGGCCTCAGATTCTTTATTTCTAAAACAGGGATATTAACAATTGTCTTCATACTTGACATGGCTTGACAGAGGAAGCTGAAATGAGTGTATTTTGTTATGTAAATGTTTTGTTGTTAACAGGAATTTGTAATAGGAAGAAATAGAAGAGCTTGGTGGGCCCTGTCTTAGAATTTAAAAGCAAATCCTTGTAAGGAGTAGACTCACACCCCCACTCCCAGCTTTGATGCTCTCTCACCTTGCTGGACCACAGACGTAGCGTCATGAGGAGGTTGAACCCGGCCACTTTCAGGAAGAGGATGCGGAGCCCAATCACTGACAGGTTTTGAAAGTTTAGGTTCATATCTGTAAAACCAAGAGGCCACAGCCGTTAGGGGTGTGCACATTAGAGATCTGTGCTGCTCCTCAGGACACCAACGGCTTTCGCCAAAGCTGAGTGGGGCAGGTGGGACTGGGCTGAGGTTCCTGGATCCATCCCATCCTCTGAGCTTCTGTACAGGATCTCCTGCAAACACCTTTGTGCATTCTTCCCGGATCGATAGTATTGTGTTTCAAAACAAAAACATCTAGTGGAGTTGGTCCTTATTTTTTTCTGACCCTCTCGGGGGGATAGGGTAGTTACTCAGAACTTACATCACAATCCCTTGGGTCTGGGCCCCTTAGTGAGAGGAGTGGCTGAGCCACAGGATGGGATGACTTCATAAGAACAGCCCATGTGGAACTGAGGGTAGGGTAGGTGGTGCAGACTGGGGGCATCCTAGAGACAGGCCCCCAGCCCCCTGTGTGGGTTCCGCTGCTTTTCTTGAAAGGGAACAACCTTCTGGCTGTGGAGGAAAATGTCCTTGGGATGACCTGGTTAGTTCAGCACCATGCCAAAGAGAGTCAGAAGTTTCACAGCTGGGCCCCCAGCAGTTCTCTTTGGCTCTCTTTGACAGAGGAGCTGCTGAAAGTAGTACAGAGGTCTCAGAGCTAGCTGCTGGCCTAGTAAAACTGGAGGCTCATCCTCAAAGTGCTTAGAATGGGAAAGAAAATTGGACCTGCTGAGAGGAATCAAGAAGATCTCAACTGCTGTTCCCATAACTTCATTCCCAGATCTGCTCCCTGGCCCCCTCCCCTATCCAGTCAAGGTTATTGTGGGTTCATTGCCTCCCCAGTGCTGTGCAAAGCTGGGATAGATCACTCTCTTACCTGTTTCAAAGCTTTTCTCTACCAACTTGGCATCACAGGGAACATCTAAAAGGAGAAGAAAAGAAATTTTCTTAGAGTCCAGAGCGTGCTGACTCTCCCTCCCCAGACCCCCTGGTTGTTGGGTGTGTGAATAGTCTACAGTCCTCCCATGCTTGCTTCCCTGGGGAGAGATCTGGAGGGAACTTATGACACAGGGGCACCTCCCCAGCGGGAAGCCTCTGGGCACCATTCATTCACTCAGCAAACACTGGCTACACAAAGTACATGTCGCAGGACAAGGACGACAGGGAGCCATCAACACAGACTCTGCCCTCCTCAGGCAGGTTCCAGGCTGGGGTCTAATAGGGGCATCAAGACAAACACAGTGCCAAAGGGTCAGAGAGGGAGAGAAACCTGCATGTGTTCTAAAAGGTTTTGATCCCTGTACCCCACATTTGTTCCTTGGTTCTTATTTGTTATCTTAGTATATGGTTCTATTATTGACTCAGCTGCTTAGGCACAGAATCCAGCCATCTTCTTTGATGTCTTTTTTTCTTTCTCATCTGTGTGTTTCCTTCCTTCCTTCCTTCCTTCCTTCCTTCCTTCCTTCCTTCCTTCCTTCCTTCCTATTTTTGGTACTAGGGACTGAACCCAGGGGCATTCTCTGAGATACACCCCACCCCTTTAAAAAAATTTTTTTTTTTAAAAATTCTGAAACAGGGTCTCGCTAAGTTGATGAGGACCTCTCTAAGTTGCTGAGGCTGGCCTTGAACCTTCAATCCTCCTATCTCAGCCTCCCAAGTACTGGGATTACAGGCATGTACCACTGTTCCCAGCTCTGGGTCTATCTTTGAAATCCAAGTAGTGTTGGCCGCTCAACTCCCTGCCACCACCCTGGCCAGGCCTCCACCATCTCTTTGCTGCGATTGCTTCCTTTCTTCTTCCTCTCTTGGCCTGTGACCCATTCTCCACACACCAGTCAGACTGATCTTCTGAAAGAGTAAATTGGATGTGATGACCTGACTGACTGCCAGTCAATTGCTTCCCAGTAACAGAATGGCATCTGCCTTCTGCCCTCGAGGCGCTGTGGTCTGGCCCGAGCCTGTGTCTCCCAACTCACCTTGCCTGCTGCTCTTCCCAGCTCTCTGCGTGCTCCTGTCTCAGGCCTCTATGGAGGCTTCTCTCTGGCCTGGCACAGTTGGTACCTTATTATCATTTAAGTCTAAGCTCAAATAACATTTCCCCAGAGCCTTTTCCTTACTTTTGTCCCCTGAACCCTCAACACATCTCACAAGCTAAGCTACATAGATTTCCCTCTGCTGACCCTCTGCTGATCCCTCTGTGATCTTCCCCAACTAGAATGGACCTTCCTGGGGGCAGACCCCTTGTCTCACTTTTTACTTCTCCACTCCAGCACCTGATGATTTGTAGCTGTACAAGCAATGGTTGCTGAATGAATGAGTGACTGAGAGGTTATAAGCTGGGAAAGATCTTTTGGGAAACAGAAAAATTAAGGGGGGCATCTTGGAGAGGATCATTCCCATGGGGCTTGGGAGAGCAGACTGGAGCAAATAGGCTGAGCAAAGGCGGGGAGGGAGGTTCAGAGCCCTGAGACCTGGGTGGGGCAACACCCGCTCTTGCCGCCGCAGACCCTCAGCTGCTTTTTGCCCGGGGTATTTTATGGATTGTCAGGATGGGACTCACTGCTCCTTAGTAAAAAGGTGGCTGACAGTTGACGAGGCCGAGACCACCAATCAGAGGAGCTTTTAGACACCCTTGATCTGAGCTCTGGAAAGACCCAGGAGACTCAGGGGAGGCTGGGCAGCACTCACCTGAGCTGGGGAAGGAGGCGGTCTCCTCGAAGGCGCTTTCACATGCAAAATCAGTTTTCTTGCTCCAGGCCACGGCGCCGTTACTCTTGGAATCCATGGACTTCATGTCCAGCACATTTTGTCCAGAGACAAACATTTCAGATCCACTGACTTGTGACACATTGATTTGAGAATCAAAATCAGTGAATAGGCAGACAGAGGTGTCGCTGGATTTGGGGCTTCTCAGCTGGTACACCGCAGGGTCAGTGTCCTTGATGACTGTGGGCCAAGAGGATTAGGTTAGGATATATATAGATATAGATAGATATAGATATATATATATATATATATATAGATATATATAGATATATATAGATATAGATATATATAGTGTGTGTGTGTGTAGTGTGTGTGTGTGTGTGTGTGTTGCTAGGAATTGAACCCAGAGGCATTCTACCTCTGAGCTACACTCCCAGCCCTATTTTGTTTTTTCTTATTTGGAAACAGGATCTCACTAAGTTGCTGAGATCCTCCCTAAATTGCTGAGGCTAGCTTCAAACCTGTGATCCTTCTATCTCAGCCTCCCAAGTACTGGGATTACAGGCCTGTGCCACTATGGCTGGCAGGGGATGCTCTTTGTCCCAACCCAGGCCAGAGCCCAGATGCTAGTGATGAATAAGAGTGGGGTTCTCTGGGGCTGGCTACTCTCTTTCTCAGGTTTTATGTGGGAAATAGCATTTGAGAAACCAGCTGGTGACGGGCTGGGCCTTAGGGACAGGCACAAGCCATAGGTCTTGGACAATTGGCTAGGCTCTCAGTGAATGTTCTCTGCCATCTAGGAAATGAGAGTGCATTGCTCATTTTTCTACTTAATAGAAACATCTTTAAAACTTCAGTAAGCCATTGCTGTGACAGGAGAAAAGCTAGCATAGAAATAAAAGGCCCCGCAGAGCAAACCATCTCTCTCGGAGCCTAGAGTGGTCTCCCTACTTAGGCTGGGCACTGGCAGGAGAGGGAAGTTTTTGATATGCTGGCATTCAGCTGTAAGAGCTACCACATCACCAGGAGATTTCTGTCTCTTTGATTAAAGTTTTGAACTACAAACCAGAACATCTGGATCCAAGTCCTGACCCTACTAGTGACTAGTAGTTCATGCCAGCTCCTTAGGGCTCAGAGATTTCATCTGTAGAATGGAGATGTTGCTTCATTCACCTTCCTAACTAGGCTAGTCTGTGAAATGAATGAGTTCTCCATATGTAATTATACTGAATAAAGTGTAAAGTGCTGAACAAATGTTGGCAGTTGGAGTTATCGACACATCAGTATAACACATAGTCAGTGTCTACTCTTCATCCCAGGAAGCACAAGTTGCTGGAGGATTTTACTCATTTTTCGTGTGTGTGTGTGTGTGTGTGTGTGTGTGTGTGTGTGTGTGTGTGGTATTGGAGATTGAACCCAGGGGCATTCTACCTCCAAGCTACACCCCCAGACCTTTTTGTGTTTTTATTTTGAAACAGGGTCTCTCTAGGTTGCTGAGAATTTTGCTATGTTGCTGAGGCTGAATCTGCAATCCTGAGTCCTTGAACCTGTGATCCTCCTGTCTTGGCCTCCCAAGTACTGAGATTACAGGCATACAGCACCATGCCCAGCTGCCAAGACTCATTTTTTAGTCTTTCTGTGGGATTTTGTCTTTTTAACATAACTCTCATTGTTTATTCTTTCCGACCTCCGCCTTTAGAGGAGGAAGCAGAGGTTTGCCAAGAGGATTAATATGTTGTGGCCACCCAGAGCGTTTACAGCAGGGCTGGGATTAGAACTTCCGGCCCCTGTGGTTCTCTGCTCCTGTGGCTCACACAAAGTTTCTCAGACCCCCCGGGATGTACCCTGCTTGCTGAGCCAGCCCTGGTGGCCTTGGCACTGTAGACATTCAGCAGGACTCAAAACCAAAGAAATCAGCCCTTGGCA
>PVLC010002602.1:21714-42183 GCA_004027655.1 Graphiurus murinus
TTTTTTTTTTTTTTTTGGTACTGGGGATTGAACTCAGGGGCATTCTACCTCCGAGTTACACCCCCCCCCCCGTCCTATATTTTATTCTTTATTTTGAAACCGGGTCTCACTAAGTTGCGGAGTGCCTCACTAGGTAGCTGAGGCTGGCCGCGAACCCGGATCCTCCGGTCTCAGCCTCCTGAATGCTGGGATTACAAGTGTGCACCACCATGCCCGGCTTAGCTCTCTTATTTTCATCTGCGATTTTTTTTTAGCTCCCTTTTACTTTTATCTGCATGTCCCTCTAGAGCAACCATACCTTTTTATTCCTGAAAATAAGAAATGTGCCACATTTAATTTGGAGGTTTTAGGGGTTCATCTTCCAGAGCCCCATGGGGAAATACATCCTATTGCACTCTGGCAGCACGCACACACACACACACACACACACACACACACACACACACACACACACACACTGTACCACTGGTGATATCAGAAGGTAGCCTCAGCAAGACTGGATCAGTTTTTCAACGTGTAAGTTCAGCTATTCTAGATCCTAACCTGTCATCATAATTTAAAACTAACTGCAGAAGCACATGTCTGAATGCTCTAGTGCATTAGATCCCTGGGGCACAGCAGTGATTGAAGGCTCCCTGACCACTGTATCCGTGCTCTATAGTTGGGCACTAGGAACCCAGCGATGAGAGTTAGCAACAACGATCTTGGGTCTATAGGGGCTCCAGAAAGCATCAGAAAACAGCATGGGCAGACTTCTTGGGAATAATGGAAACTCTGGTGCCTTTGCCAACTTGCACCAGGAATTAACACCTTCACCTCCATCCTTCCTCAGTGATACCCTGAGATTTCTCTCCTTTGAGGGTGGGGTAACCCCTCCAAGAGCACACTGAGGAACCATCCATGGGAAGAGCTGTCCCCTCTCACTTCACATCTGGTCTGCATTTCTAAATTGGATTCTCAGTTTCCTGGTGGCTGGTCCTGGTCCTGACCCTAATTTCTGCATCCTCTTGAAGGTTCTGGGATCCTTTATCCCTATTGCCTAGTTCCTTATCTCTATTTCCTTGATCTCTGGATCCAACTTAATTACCAGATGTGTTCACTTAAGCCAAAAGGCAAAAGCCTTGTTTGTCCTCCAGATCACACCTCCCTTCCCGTGGTTCTTATGCCTGGAATTCCTCTTCTCCCTACTCTGCCCAAGCAGATCTTTAACCAGGACCCTAACCACATGGATCCCTGTTGCGCTATTTTTTTTTTTTTTTGTGGTACTGGGAATTGAACTCAGGGGCATTCTACCTCCGAGCTATACCCCCAGCCCTATTTTTTATTCTTTATTTTGAAACAGGGTCTCACTAAGTTGCGAAGTGCCTCTCTAGGTAGCTGAGGCTGGCCTCGAACCCGGATCCTCCAGTCTCAGCCTCCCAAATGCTGGGATTACAAGCGTGCACCACCATGCCCGGCTCCTGTTGAGCTATTGATAACATAGATTGTTAATACTGAAATAGTTTTCAGGTTGCTAAATGTACAATAGTTCTGTACCTTTGGCTATTCTTGGGGACAGATTAGGCATCTATCTTAGGCTTCTTCATATGCAGTCTAACATGACATAGAGTGATGGCTACTTAGAAGCATTTAAAAATATCCATTGAATGATTAAAGTCAAATTTTAATGTGTTTGACCTAGAGAAACAAAGATATGCAAGATTGATAGTGATGCCTTTCTCTTTCCAGGTCTCTGAAAGGCAATTAGTTACAACATTCACCAGTTAGCCTCACCACAGTAACAATGGGAATCCCCAGGGAGTCAGTGACACCGACGACCCACGGGGTTGTAAATGGTGCCACCTGGGATGACTTACCCCATGTTATGGACACCTGGGTCCCTTTCCCAAAGGTGAGTTTCCCAATTACTCCTCCAGCATTTGCACTGAAGGTAACGTCATTACAGAAATGCAGAGGCCCTCCCTGCTACTCAAACAGCAGAAGCACTAAGCTCCCACAGACAGGAGAATCACACTCCTAAGAATACACCTTCTGCTATCTTGTATTGTGATTTTTGTCTCTGAACTGTACAGTTTTTTCCTCTTTCCAGATTCTGCTGTGGTGCCCTGAGATGAGGTTGTGAGTTCATGAGATTTCCATAAATTTGGTACCTTGGATCCTTTAGTGGAAGGTTCAGGACCACTAGCTTATCACCTGCCTTATGATTCTTAAGATCACGGTCTAAGGATAGTGTCTCCAGAGCACTTAGTGCTAAGTGGGGGGATTTCCTGGGGCAGAACCATTTGGAATTCTACAGAAGACATGACCTGGGCTCAACTCAGTATCTTGGACAAAGAAGAAATAATTGTCCTTTCTACTGTGGCCCCATTGTACTTACTTGGCTGGATCCTCAGTCTGGTCCCTGCTCCAAAGATTATCTTGGTACCACTGCTGTACACCCACTGCCGGTAAGGCCTTTGCAATAACTTTCCTGATGCAAATCTGCTAGAATCCCTCAGGGTCCCAGAGCACTATCCTAAAATGCTCACAGGGTCTTGGAATCTTAGCTGTCCTGTTTCCCAAAGAAGCTATCCCTTTTTCCCTTTACAATAATATAAACCTTAGTGTAGCAAAGTTACAAAATAATAATAACAATATATTAGAAAAGCTACCACTGATTACTTGTTATGCGTGGGACATTATCTCACATTATGATGTGGTTATTGTCATTTTGCTGTGGAGACTGGAGTCTGTATTAAATACAGCTGTTAAGTGTAGAGCTAGATTTCCCCCAGGTCTGTCATCTTCCCTATGCATTTCTGCCTCCATATCTTGTTATTTCATGTGCTACCTGCCATCAAGATAGGGGCCTGGGCTCCTTTTGACCCTGGGTGAGGGTTCATGACCCTACCGAACCCCAGAAAGGAAGACTCTCCGAGTGGGTATCCCCATACCATGCGTATTAGCCAACCCAGGCAGTTTAGCCTCCTGCTGCAATAAAAGAGAATTTGTGTTTGCCATTAACTCATCTCTTTTCCCCAAGGGCACTTAGCTAATTTCCTGAATGTTCAGATTATCTGGTGCTGATATTATTGGCTTCGCTCGAAAGAACTGAGTATCTGGAACTCCCTTTTTATATTTCTGTAAATTATTCTGTTCGGATTTTCATTTACTCAATTGGCTCTTGGCACTTCTGACTTTAATATGAGAAATGGGAACATTTCAAGTCACCAATAGAGCTTGTAGGGATGGAAAATGAAGACTTCATACATCCCTGCTCTAAATCATTGCAGGTTTTCTCAGGGACAAGTCGGCAATTCTTTTTGCCCTGGTCATGGTCATACTCACCAGGTTGCACAGTCAGACTGGTTCCTGCCCCAAAGGTCAACTTATTGTAGCCAGTAGATACTACACAGTAGGAGGGTGCTTTACAAGAACTCCAACCTGGTCAGGACCAGGCTGGCTGGGCACCCGCTTTCTGTCCCTGATCTCCAGCACCCTTCCGGTCACCCTTTCTCTGACGAGAGAGAAAAGTCTTGGCCACAGGGTCAAATGCCTCAGTGTTCTATGTAAAAATCCACAGACCCTTTCCTTGGCCAGCCTGAAGCTGGCCAGGCCTTCCTGGAGGCTGGGCACCCATTCTGGATTCCACAACTGAGGTTGACAGAGGAAATAGAAGCGTGTGGAGAAGAGCCAGAGATTAACTAGGAAATGGATGTTGAGGGAAAAATTCATAGCACTGGGAAACTTTGGATAGGGCTTAATGATGGTACTGTGGCCTAAGCAGGGTTCTCCTTTCAGAAAGTGGAGGGCACAGAGATAGAGACTATAATTGCCATAGGAATATTCACATGACGTGCACAAGGAGAACTGCTTGACTATGAAGGTTGTGGGAGTCAGGAGTGAGTTACATAGGGGGGCCTAGGAATCTCTTTCTCTGGAGATTTCTAAGATTAGAATTGACATCCATATGAGAGAAAAATTCCCAAAGTTTGAGAATGGGTTAGACAAGTACTTCTTAGTGAGAATTTCACAATACCAAGTCTTTCAAAACTTCTCTATAAAAAGGGTTCTAAGCCCAAATAAGTTTGGAAAATGTTGTATTCTGTATTTTAGGCTCAAAGACTGAGAACACATATTAGCATTTTAAGGTCTCTGAGAAGTCCTACAATAAACTTGTTTGACCCAAGAACCTCTTTTGTCTTAAAACACTCATTAACATCCATGAGACATGCAGACCCCCCTCCCCCACATAATATGTAACTTAGAAGTACCTTCTCCAACTTCAGGAAATTAAAATTCATTCTAAATGTTAGTCTAATTTTATCCACTAAGTTTTCTGTGCTCTGAATCTGTTTGTTCTCCTACCCACTCCCACGGCCACAATTAGGGGCTTCATTGACGCTGATTATTTCTTTCTAATCACCATGAAACAGCTTCATTTTATTTAGGAGATTGTGGAACACCTAGGCAGCTGAGCAGCACATGCTCATGTCACCATCAGCAAGTGCTCCCGGGCAGATCTGCAGGCGGCAGCCATGCCAGCTCTGCATCCCCCAACACTTGGCGGGATTTGCCAATGAGAAACGGTGGCAACTTTTCCAAATAGGAATTTTTGGTCTTTCTTCCACACACCATCCTACACACCATGGAGCTGTGAATTTCAAAGATGATTCTGGGCCTAATGGAGAAACATTTCCTTAGAAAACCTATTTCCTGGGTGGCCTCTCAAGTGCCAGCATGGATTTCACACATCTATCATCAGGCCTCTTTGCGTTTTGCTGCTAAAATCCATTTGTGCTGCTTCCCTATCACAGATACTGTAATCCTCACGCCTCTGAACTCTGGTTCTTGAGAAATATGATGGGTTTCAGACTTTCTAAATCCACCCGAACTGACCTGTGCCAGGAAGAGGCCTTGGTGAAGCACACGAATGAACAGATAACTATAGAGGAGCTTTCCCCTGGAGACAGGCTTCCTCCCACCCACAGAGATGCTCAGGCCCCACAAGTGATCTAAGTTTCTACTTCCCTCTCTGCCATACCTGCATTTGGGTAGATTCTCTGATCTCCTTGTTTTGAGGTCTAATGTTTCTCTCTGTTGGAAACATTTGCTAACGTTTAAGCTAACATGTTTTAAGCAGCACCAAGCCTTCCCTGATGGTCCTAGCCAGAAGGCATTTTCTTTTTTTTTTTAAACAATCAGTTGTTTGGTGACACAATGTCCCAGGCATTGTGCTGAGTTGCAGAGCTGTGGGAAGTAAGGTCCTGCCCTCCCAGAGCCTTTGGTGCAGTGGAGGGTGCTAGGCCTTTAGGAGGGAGGCTCGGCATGCCTTCCTTCCTACTCCTTCTAAGAAGCTTGTTCAGCTCCACTCTAACCTGGGGAATCCTGGGGCTGTAATGCCTGTTTACACTCTGAGCTCCTGGAGGTAAAGACTCTGCATCTCCTTTCTGTTTTCTTCCTTACCCCATCCTCTTCTTCTTCCCTTCCCTTCCCCTCTTTCCTCACAGCTCACATAATGCTTGGGATAGAATAGTTGCTCAATAAATATTTGTTGAATGCATAGACCCTCTAAATATTTTAATTCATTTTTAATGCATTCATGCCGGAATGCAGGACTTCTTTTGTTAGGACCATTTCATTTCTCTTTTAACTTCTGTGCAGTCTCATTTTCAAACTTTTTATTGTCTTTCTGGCATTATTTAGACTTTAAGTTCTTCCCAGATCTCTCAATTGGACATGGAGTTTTGGGGGAGTGTGTCCAATGCCCAGCATCTTTCAGAAGTTTAATTTATTACTTTTCAGGAAACAGAATGGTTATAAAAATAAAAATAAATCTTTTGGCATAATCAGTCACTGTTCCTTTCTCTGATAAAAATCTAGAAACCACAAAAGAACTGATCTCTGTAATGATGAAAAGGCCAGTCCCCATTAGAAAACAAACTATTAAGCCAGTGGCTGGGAATTCAGATTTCAAAACATTCAAACCTCACAAAGAAACAAGAAAAATTAACTCAGGAAGTACTGGTTCAACACCTAGGAAAGCAGAAGTGGGACCTTCTGTGTCTTTGGCCAGGACCTAAGGTCAGGTACTTACTTGGATGCACCTGGAGTCTTGTTCCACTCCCAAAAGTGAAGCTTCTCCTACCCATGTTTACACCCCAATGCAACACTGTACAAATACCTGCCCTGCCACCTGGGGCAGCTGCCTATGACCCCTCTTAGGTTTGCAGCCTTCTCTCTTAGGGAACAAAGCATTCATTCATTTCATTGAACCCAGGGGCATTCTATCTCCAAGTTACATCTCCAGCCCCTTTTATTTTTTATTTTGAAACATGGTCTTGCTAAGTTGCTGAGGTTCTCCATGAGCAGCTTTGGGTCTCACTAAGTTGCCGAGGCTCAAGATGGGCAAACCAAGGTCCAAACCTCTTGCATTCTCTGAAGGACACCCAGGCGGCCTTTAGGGTGAGGGGTCTTTTCAGAAAGTGCAGGAGGGATGGTGGCAGCAGTGTAATGATATGGTTAAGAATAAGGCCCCAGAGCAGATAAATTTGAATTAAACTCTAGCTCTGTCATTCCTAGCTGTGTGGTCTTGGGCAAGTTACTTGTTTCCTCATCTGTAAAAAGGGCATCACACTAGCTACCTATCATTAGGATGGATGTGAACATTGGATGAGAACTAGGCATGTAGTAAGTAGTAGCTAGTAATAGGATGGTTCCCAGCAGTGCTTCACACTGGGGAGAGGGCAAGGCTTCTGGGGGCCTGGGGAGACCCATCCCTGCCCCACCCACTCCGGCACCCCATGGGTTCTCGGCATCCTGTGTGGGATGCTCCAATCTGGGGGAGATATCTCATGGATCAGGGGGGAGGTGGTAGCAGAGTCTCAGCCACAGGGGAGAGGGGCAGTAGACCCCTTGGCTGAAGTAGAAAAGTTGTACTTCAGAAACCTAACAAGAATGAAGTCTCTTTTCTCAAGATGTGAGCACTTGTCCTCTGAAAGCAAAGCTCTCATCCAGCATGGCCTCACTCTTTTCCTTCTACACACTGACCGTTACTTCTGCCCAACAAAGAACTCCTTTAACCAGGGAGCAGGCCACACCACCCTCTCGCTCTTGCGACGTCCTTCCATAATATAATCTGTCCACAAAACTTCCCCCAGCATCTCTACTGTACTCACATGGTCGAACAACGAGGCGGGTCCCCCTTCCAAAGGTAAGTTTGTAGTTCCCCCCTGATACACACAGCCAGGAAAGCCTTTGATAAAACCTGTCTCCCATGACCTCCCTTTACTTCTGCCCCAGTGGTGTTGGGGTGGCCACCTCTGGAAACACTGGCCATATTCCCAGTCCCACTGTCCTTGGAGCCAAGTCCTGGTGCCTGGGGGCAGGGTGGGAGTCAGGGGTGGGGGACAGGAGAACTCCCCAGCCCCCAGTTACCCTGAGAAGACACCACAGAGAATCAGGGCATCCCCTTTGATCCCCCCCATTACCCCAGGCCCCACCACCACTCTGTGGGAGGGTCTGACTCCATTTCTCTTTTGTTAGATAGATGCAAGCAGCTTCTAGGAGTGCTGTGAGGATGGGCACCAAGGTTTCATTTGATATTTTGCTGAAGCTGTTCTGCCTCTGTCCTTGAGACTCTCCTTGCACTCCCCTTTCCTGTGCCCTGGCTCTTTGATGCTTCCCATTTCCCCGCCTTCTTCCTAAATGAGGCCCCAGGGTTTGATTCCTGCATAACCCTGTCTGATGCTAGACTCCGAGCAGGATTCAGGCCCTTCCTGTGATTTCTGCTTTTATCCTTTCCTCTTTACTGCCTGGAAATAGGCCAAGGTACCCAGAGCCCTTTGATTCTTTTATTTCTAGTGACCTTCATTCAGATGGGGATCTGTTTCTATGAAACTCTGGGACTACAGAGAAGAAAGTCACGGCAATTTCCATAAAACTTTTGAAGGAAGGGAGGAAACAGAGCTGGCACTGCCTACTTCACAGATGCAAAGGGTGAGGCTCACAGAAATCACAGCCTGGGCCACAGTCCTGAGAGGAGACAGGGACTCAGCCCTCAGCCTCGTGTCCTGTTTGCTGCTGGCTCTCAGGTTATCTCGCGCTGCGTTTGAGGGTCACTTTAGCAAAGGGCTGTGTATCTCCACTGAGCCTGAAGTGAGAGCACGGGCAGGGGATCTGACACTGCTCTGCGCTGACCCTCAGCCTGGCCTTGAACAGATGCTTAAACCTGGACCTCAGGCTGCCCCTGCCACATGAATGCAAGATGTCCCCAAGGTCACTCTAGTTCTCATCTCTGTGGTCCACCATTCAATTGGAAAACCAGCCTTGGGGGCATCAGGGGCAGCTTTGCATAGAGAATGGGAGCGTGATCAGTGGATCATGGTCAGTGGAGATGCCAGAGGGGAGGGTGGAAGAAACCAGGGTAGGCAAAGATTTGGAATAGTGCTCATCTAAGAACCTTGGGTGAGGCATGGATGAGTGATACAAACTCTTCCCTTCCCGTGGAAATATGATAAGAAGTTATCTGTACCAGGTAAGGCCAGGGGACAGTGGGGTGGAGGCCATTTGTGTAGGAAGATCCTGGCTTACTTACTTACTTGGTATGACCACCACTTGGGTTCCCTTCCCAAAAGTGAGTTGTTCCTGGAGGCACACTGAGTAAGCACTTTACAAAAAGATCCGGGTTTTCCCTACCCCTGTCATGGAGGACACACGCTTCACAGTGGCTCTAAAAGCTGGAATTCAGGAATGGCTGGTCATGGAGGAATTCAGGAATGGCTGGTCTTGGAGGAATTCAGGAATGGCTGGTCTTGGAGTGTTTCCTGTAATGGCAGAGCTGAGGAGCTGAAGGAGCCTCCCTAGCGGGTGTGAACAGCGCCACCCCGGTGCTACCTGCTACCCGAGGCCTCACTTTCCTCCCAGCTCCTCAGGGCCACCAAGACTCCTCAGGGCCACTAAGGAACGTCACCTCTGGCTATTCCTTCTCTGAGAAAAAGTCTTTGCAAAACTTTGTGAAACACACCGCCTCCCGCCTCCCATGTGGGCCTGGTGGGTGTGAGTATTTCTAAAGATACCAGGGAGTAGGCGGGCATTTCCCAACTCATCTGCCATGCTTGAGAAGAAGGCCCTGTTTTCTTGGGGAAAATATGCAAAAATGTATTTTTCATTTTGCCAGGAAGAGTAGGAACAAGAGCATTTCCAGCCCACTGCACTGGGACACATGCAAAAAACATGCCTTGGCGTGGCCGGGCCACCCTGCCTTCACAGGCGGGCAGGCGTCCCCATGACTCATGCCTGACTCATTCCCTTCCTGTCCTCATCTCGCTCAAGGATGCTAACTGCCCATGGGCTTTTTGTTCTCAAGAAAGCCTCACATCTCAGTACAGATCAGGCTCGAATCCTTTCCCAGAAACACATGGGGTGGAATCCTGTTTGTTCTCTGCTAAGGAATTTGGAGCATCCAGTGCCACCCTGGCCTGTCTCCAGCCTGCAGGGCTCCCTGCCCCTGTGCAATCTCCCTCCCCCCATAAGTGTTAGATTTGTCATCATGTGTGTTTTGTTTCTCTGATAGTACTGGAAGTTCCTGAGATCAGAAGGAATATCTTAGGCTTCTTTTTCTTCTTTCCTTTTTTTTTTTTTTTTTTTTGGTACTGGGAATTGAACCCTGGGGACTCTTATCTCCAGTCTACATTCCCAACCCTATTTTATTTTGAAACAGGGTCCTGATAAATTGCTGAGGCTGGCCTCAAACCTGCAATCCTCTTGTCTCAGCCTCCCAAGTGCTGGGATTATAGGCAAGTGCCACTGTGTCTGGCTTCTTTCTTTTTAAACCAACTATGATCCCTGGCTTGTTGATGATACTCAATAATCATTTACTGAGCCAAACTGACTTGTACTGTGCACAATTATTGGGACAAGGAGGCCAGTGTTGGAGAGGTTAAAAGCTAAGTGTACTCTGGGTAAATGTGAACTGCAAAACTGAAGTGCTTAGGCAAGGAAAAACCAAGGAAGCATTTCTAAGAGAGATAATAAAGAAGCAGGATAAAAGCCAAAACATCGTGAAATTCATGTTGACACTCAGCAGAGAGGTGGGGACCGAATGATCAAACAAGAAAACTTGACTCAAAGGAACAAACATTTTTCTTCCAATAATATCTTGACAGTGATTCTCCTTAAAGAGTAAAAAGAATACTATGGCAGCGAATATATACCCTCAGTTAGTTGCACTGTTGTGATTAATAACAAAATAGTAATAATAACAATAACCTTTCACAGAACAGAGTAACAACTATGATATATATACACACTGTTGGGAGTTGGGCTACACATTTCTGGAGTTCTGACTTACTTGGGTTGACCAAAAGTTGCGTGCCAATTCCAAATACGAGTTTCTGAAAGCCGGTGTTCACACTCTGACAAAGCTCTATACAAAATGGCACTCTGTAGCTGGGCCATGGCCAGGGATTCCTATGACACACTCAGGTTTGTTTCTAAGTGTGTTCCTGTGTGTGTGCACACATCAAAGTGGTAGGAGACATAGAATTTTAATATTTAATCTTAATTTTCCCAAAACTATTGGAAAACCACAAGAAATAAGGCAGAACCCAACAGGAGATTCTGCTCTGTACACAGTGAGTTATATAAAAAATGTCACTAATATTCAGGTTGAAAAGTTATTCATATAATTATGGAGTTTCAATTCTAGACAGAACCCCGGAGAGTTTTATCCATCCACACTTATTAAATGTCTGTTACATGTTTCCTTTTTTTTGTGGTACTGGGGATTGAAATCAGGGGCATTCTACCTCTGAGCTACACCCCTAGCCCTATTTTATTTTTATTTTGACATAGGGTCTTGCTAGGTTGACAAGAGTCTCACTACTTGCTGAGACTGTCCTAGAACTTGTGGTCTTCCTGTCTCAAGTACTGGGATTACAGGCATTCACCACCATGCCCAGCTGTTACATGTTTCTTGAAGGAATGACATTCATGGCTATTATATAACCTGATATTATTATTGCCAATTTAGCATCTTATTTAAATAGCAAAATCATTTCCCCTTCAAAAAGGAAGAGAAAATGAAAGAAAACAGATGTCCCTTTTAACTGTAATATAAATCAGGTTATTTTATGAAACTTACTTGCATTAACCAATAGTCTTGTTCCTGTCCCAAAGATAAGTTTCAAGCCTTTAGTATTTCCCACAGTGATTTGTCCTGTGACAAAATGGGTCATTTCCTTCACCTAGGTTTTTTAAAATTTAATTTAATTTAATTGTGTGTGTGTGTGTGTGTGTGTGTGTGTGTGTGGTGCTGGGGATTGAACGCAGGGACATTCTACCTCCAAGCTACATCTTCAGCCCTATTTTTTATTTGGAGACAGGGTCTCACTAAGTTGCTGACATTCTCACTAAGTTGCTAAGGCTGTCCTTGAATCTGCAATCCTCCTGTCTTAGCCTCTCAAGTGCTGGGATTACTGGTGTGCGCCACCAGGCCAGGCTTCCTTCATCTATTTTTATAACAGGGCTGGGGAGCAAACTCAGGTAGCATTTAGTAAGGTGCTAGTCATAAAAACTTTTTTTTATATTCTCCTAGTGAACCTCCCCCCCCCCCGCTTTTTTGGTTCATGAACAAATTTTACATGTACCTATAGGAGGATAGTTCACCAGACAGTAGCCTAGGCCCAGACTCCTCCAGGTTATCTATTGTCCAGACCTACATTTATTTATTTTAATTAATTTATTTATTGTTAGTTATTGGGGATTGAACCATTCTATCTCTGAGCTACACCCCCAGTCCTTTTTATTTTGAAACAGGGTCTCACTCAGTTGCTGAGGATCTTGCTACCTTGCTGAGGAACAACGAGGGAAAGGGACAGTCAACACAAGGAGCTCTGGTAGGGAGTACTCTCCTCCCCTACCTGGTAGATGCTCCAAGCAACCCTATACTCTTGGTTTTGTTATTGAAAGGGGAAGAGAATCCTTCAGACATTCAGAACATCTACATCCAAAATTCCCAAAGCTCCATCTTTAACTCATGACACAATCTACGAATGGAAAAGACAAACTCCATGTGTTCCCTTTTTCACTGTGGTTGGCATCATCTCTGGTTTCTAAATGAACCCTGGCACAGGGTCTGTGACATCATGTACTAGGAAGAGCAGGGCTTTGAGATCAGACAGGTAGACTGGTTTGAATTTAGCTCTTTCTACAGTACAGTCATGGAATCTGGGGCAGTAACTTCTCTGAGCCTCAGTTTTTCTTCTTTGAAATGGGATAGTACCCCCTACCTCACAGACTTATTTGAGGATAAACAGTACTATATATCACACACCTAGCACCGAACCACACAGCACAGGCACTGAGATAGCAGTTATTACTTCTATGCTAAGTTAGATGGTTGATTAACAAGGATATTTCCTTAGTGTTACAGAATTTGGTTGTGAAGTATTCATGAGTTCATACCTTTGAGTCATAGATAAGGGAGTGAGATCCCAGCACCAGTTGGGATCCTCTTCATCTACGGGAGGCATTTGAAGTACACAGTGTGTATGTGTGTGTGGGGGTGACTTGCTCAGTGTCACACAGGTAGTAGGGGCCAAATCAAATCCAGACTGAAACTAGAAGCCCTGGGGCCCTTTCTCTGCACTTCATCAATTCTTCTTAGACAATGTGTTTTTGTTTGTTTGTTTTGTGGTATTAGTTCTACCTTGGAGCTACACTCAAACCATTTGAAACAGTCTCACTAAGTGGCTGAGGGCCTCGTTCAGTTGCAGAGGCTGGCCTCAAACCTGCAATCCTCTTTTCTCAGTCTTCCAAATATTGGCAGGCATGCATCACCATACCTGGCTTCTTGGACAATGCTTAGCATAAATGGGATGCTTAGTCTCTGGAGTGAACTGGGTATGACTTATCTGGAGCCTGGCTAGAAGGACCTTGAATATCCTCCCCGAGTGCTTCTCTGAATCAATGGCAATACAAGTAGAAAGGTTCTATTAGATCTCGGCCATACAAGTTTCTCTTCTTTTAGCTATTTCCTCTAATGGGTTCATTTAGCTTAATTCTAGTGTTAAACATTCTAATGCTGGACAGAGCTTCTGTCAGCCTCAAATGTCTATCTCTCTCTCTCTCTCTCTCTCTCTCTCTCTCTCTCTCTCTCTCTCTCTCTCTCTATCTATCTAATCTATCATCTATCTATTTTTTTATATTGGGAGTTGATCCCAGGGGCATTCTACCTTTGAGCGACACCTCAGACCTTTCTAAAATGTTTTTTATTTTGAAACAGCTCTCACTAAGTTGCTGGGGCTAGCCTTGAACCTGTGATCCTCCTGTCTCAGCTTCCCAACTGTTGGGATTATAGGCATGCATCACCATCACACCTGGCTGGGAAAGTTTTCATGGTTTGTTAAATTCCACCCCAAAAGAAAGCTGCTTGTATAGTTATTGGATACTTTTACTAGTTTCTTTTGGTCAATCCTTAATGCCTCAGCATTGGACAACAGTTAATTAAAAATAAGATATAATGACAAAAAACGACATCTCCTTTTCTCCTGTTCACTGTTACCAGAACACACTGTGTAGTTACCTTAGGATCTCACACTTACTTGGTTCCACTTTTAGCAGAGTGCCCGTCCCAAAAGTGAGCTTGCTTATTCCGCCTGTGAGTCCCACAGTGTCTGATGCCTCACAATAAACTCCCTTCGGTCACTGTGCCCCTTCTCCTGGTTTACCCCAATGAGTTGGAAAATACTCATGATTTAACATAGCTATTTGACTTATTCATGGAAAAACAAGTTCCCACTGCTCTGGCCCAAATGGGCTGCATTCATAGACTGTCGGAGAGAAGGGGCCAGAGGCCATTTGTGCATACTTCCCCTTTTACAGAGGAGAAAAATGAGACTTAGAGGCAAGAGATCTGCTCTAAGTTATATCACTCTTTGGTAGCCAAGACTAAAATGTAGATCTATTGGATTCTCAGTCTAGTGTTTAACCCTTTTTGCCACACTCTTAAGTATCCTGTGTCATTTACTTTATTCTCTTCCTCTCTTGGGCCTGGCCAAACTTGATTTTTGGGGGCATTTTATTTAAATTAAATAAGCATTTACTTTGTAAAAGGACCATGTGAGCTACTTCATGGGACATAAAAGACCCGTTGCTCTCAAGGATCTTTCACTTCTAATAGTGAGATATTCTAAGCAATAAAAGATTCCTGTAGCGTTGTGTGGCACGGATTGTCTAGATTGCACAGCTAAATCTGGGTACAGAGGGTAAGAGGAATGTGAAGGATGCCTGGGGAGAAACCACAGTTGAGGCTTTAACTTGGAAGCCAGGCTATTTCTGGAGAAACCACACTTGTCCTAATCATTTTGGGTGTTAGTCTCTACTCCATTCCAACCTAGTAAATTAATTCTACTGTTATTTACAACTCTTCTGTCATTTTCATGTTTAAATAAATAGCCCATGGAGGCCCAACCTTAAATTCATAGAAGCTCAACTGATAACACAAAGATGACACAATCATGAGAACAAAACACGGTGAGTATGGGTAGAAGCCTTAAACCAAACAAGAGGGGGAACAAGAGTGGGATGGGGTCAGAATTTACCTGGAGAGACTAGAAGCATAGTCCCCTTTCCAAAAGTGAGTTGGTTATAGCCTGAATTCACACTATGGCACACCCCCATACAAAAATGGCCTAAAAAGTGTCTGGCTTTTCAACCCATGATCTATTTAGGGAAAGGGAAAGAAAAACCATCATTTATGGAGAACCTATGATGTGCAAAGCAGCTTAACAATCTATACACATTATATAGTACCTCATTTGTGCCACAACTGGGCCATGAGGTTCGATATTATTATCCTTATAAATTAGGAACAGGTGACCTGAGCTAACCAAGCTAGGCCTGCACTGCTAACAAAGGCATGAATATCCTAGATCCAAAGGCATTTCAGCAGAAAACAGAAGAATCTAAGGAGGAAGTATGAGAAAAAAGCCTCTTCCTTGTTCCTTCTAGGGCAAGGTTGCAGTTGTATTGAGATTAGTGCTTTTACTAGAACCAGACCAGACATCAGTTCTCTAGTAACAGTGACCCAAAACTCTAGCTCTAGCTAGGAGTGGTGGCGCATGCCTATAATCCCAGTACTAGGGAGGCTGAGACAGGAGGAGCACAAGTTCAGAGCTGGACTCAGCAATTTATTGAGGCTCTTAGCAACTTAGCAAGACCCTGTTTCCAAATAAAAAATAAAGAAGTGCTGGGGGTGTATTTTGGAGGTAGAATGCCCCTGGGTTCAACCCCCAGCACCACAAACAAATAGAATCTCTAGCTCTTCCTTCACTACATGACCAATTTTTGGAACATGAAGTAATTTTACCCTCAATCATTTTTTTTTTTTCAGTACTGGGGATTGAATCCAGGGGCATTCTACCTCCGAGCTATACTCCCAGTCCTATTTTTTATTCTTTATTTTGAAACAGGATCTCACTAAGTTGCAGAGGGCCTCATTAAGTAGCTGAGGCTGACCGTGGACCTGGATCCTCCAGTCTTATCCTCCCTGGTACTGAGATTACAAGTGTGTGCCACCATGCCCGGCTTACCTTCAGTCTTAACATTATTCCTGTGATACCCTACTTACCAGGCCTGACCAGCAGTCTGGTCCCACTCCCGAAGGTCCACTTAGATCCCCCATCATTCCCACAGTGTTTCATAGTCAGCCAAAAACACTCACAAGCCCACACATCCTTTTCATACCCAAGATCTAGAGCTGTGGCCCTTTCGCCTACAAGGGGGGCTGCATCTTTACTTTCTTTTCACATTCCACATAACACTCGGGCCATTTGACTCAAATTTGGGGGCATTTATTATGCAACATGTGAAACGAAATCTCTACCTACCCACACCCCTGGGTCTATCAAACTCACGATTTTTAACTCTATGTGTATAACAGATGTATGTAGCCTTTCTTTCATATTCATGACAGCTACCAGATTTTAGATTCCTGCAATAATGTCTCACCTAATTTTAACTTCAATCAATCTGAAACTTCATGGAATAGCATCCAGATCATTATTGCTGGCCACTTTCTCTTCCCCCAGTCAACTCCATTTGCAAGCCCGGAGACTCAATGGTAGCCTTAGTATTTCCTGGAGTCCAGTTCTGTCCCCTGACCCAAGGACCCTCTGAGTACATAGTACCCACTCTGCTACAAATTTGTTAGAAAACACCACTTCTCTTTAGTTCTTAGGCTTTGCAAATCTACTGTTTTCCATTGGCCGTACAGGCAATGTCTTAGCTATCTTTTCCACTAAGAAAGAAAACAACTTAGATGGAGCAGTGCTATTAGAATGCTGCTAAGGGATGGATGAGGGAGCCTTATACAATCCCTGTAATTAAATCTCCTGAAAATGATCAGGAAAGGGAAGATCTGTTACATTCCATCATGTGCCTCGAATGTTATGTTACCATCTGAGAGAAGATAACACAACAAAGAAGAAGAAATGCGTAGACAGCTGGACTCACTTGGGATAACTTGGAGCTTTGTCCCAGTTCCAAAGGTGACTTTTTGGGAACCCCCAAAATTCACACTGCAAGGCGGGCCTTTTCAAAATCACTTCCTTTCCCTGCTGGTTTCATTTGGGTAGCATTCAAGTCACCTTCCATGGGAGAGACTGCTTTTATCAATGCCCATGGCTACAGATCCACGTGAAAATAGCCATTTTACTAAGAATGTACACAGCCTTTTCATGTTAAAAGAATTCTACTATCTGACTCAACATTTTTTGTTCTATAGACAAATGGTATTTTATGTCATATAGCCCTTAAGAATTTGCAAAATATTTTCACATATATTAACATACTTATCTTTAAAATAACTTATGTGCCATTATTACTATTACTATTATTATTGTTATTATTATTATTTTGGTACTGAGGATTGAATCTAGGGACATTCTACTTCCAAACTGTATCACCAGACCTTTTTATTTATTTATTTATTTTTATTTTCAAACAAGGTCTCATTAAGTTGCTGAGGATCTTGCTAAGTTGCCAAGGCTGGCCTTGAACTTAGGATCCTTCTCTTTCAGTCTCCCAAGTACTGGCATTACAGGCATGCACCACAACACCCGGCTACCTTATGCACTATTATTAAATGTTTTCCTTTTACAGTTAAAGAAACGGTGGCCCCGATGCACTAGTCAAGCCAGATTTAGAAGAGCTGAAAGTCATGACTTTCTACTTTTTTTTCTTTAGGATCAGCTCTCTGGCTGTTGCAGCCTATTCTTTGTGGTTTATCTACGTGACTCTCTCCCTCCTCCTTTCACAGCTAGCTCTTTCTATCCTTTGCTGTTACTTAACATTTCTTTCTACATAGGAATGCACTTAAGTCTGCACAAACCATTAATTTCTTGACACTTGGGTCTTACAAATACTGCAGTAAGTTCAGTGGGCCTCAGTAGCCACATTAAGCCTCCTACTTTAGTGACATATTGCATACTTACTAGGTTTTACTGATAATCTTGTCCTACTCCCAAAGATGAATGTGTTATAAATCATAGCACTGTGCTGCCTGACAAAAATGCCTGACTACCTTGATAATAGACTAATGTGATTAGCATGCATCTGTCCTCCCTCGTGGGAGCTTGGGCTGGGATTCCCCCTTTTCGCTTACTGGAATAAAGGCTAAGCCATGGAATTAAGCCTGTGAAAGCCTCTTTTCAGGCACTATAGTAGTAGTACAATACATGTGGCAGAAAGCCCGAGCAGAGTCCAAGTGATATTCTCTAGACAACTCTAAAACTTATTCCTTTCAAAGATTTGCAAAATGCCACCAAGTAATTTTTTTTATAGTACTAGGGATTAAACCCAGGAGCATTCTACCTCTGAGCTACACCACTAGCTCTATCTTATTTTTTATTTTATTTTATTTTACTTTTTTGAGGTACTGGGGATTGAACTCAGGGGCATTCTACCTCCGAGCTACACCTCCCCCGCCCCCCCGTCCTATATTTTATTCTTTATTTTGAAACAGAGTCTCACTAAGTTGCGGAGTGCCTCACTAGGTAGCTGAGGCTGGCCGTGAACCCGGATCCTCTGGTCTCAGCCTCCCGAATGCTGGGATTACAAGCGTGCGCCACCACACCCGGCTTTATTTTTTATTTTGAAGCAGAGTGTCACTAAGTTGCTGAAGCTGGCCTCCAGACTGTGATCCCCCTGTCTTAGCCTCTGAAGTACTGGGATTATAGGTATGCACCACCACACCCAACTGAATCTTGTTTTATTAGCTAAAATATATCAGCCCTGATCCCCACTCTTCCCTCAGAACCAACACCTATACATAATTTCATTTGCCAGTCTTTAGCAACCTGTTTATATCCCTGTAGATAGTCTTTTTAAAAAATCACTATATATATTAAAACAATTTTTTTGGTACTCTAATTGAACACAGAGACATTCTACTTCCAAGTTATACCTCAGCTCTTTTAATTTTTTTTTTTATTTTGAAATGGATTCTCACAAAGTTGTTGAGGCTGGCTTTGAACCTGTGATCTTCTTGTCTTAGCCTCTGAAGTACTGGAATCACAGGCATGCACCAGCATGCCTAGCTTCTTTATCACTATATTAAAAAAAATTGTGGGTATAAAGTAGGACATGGGAAATGGCTGGAGTATTATGGATGCAGGACAGCACCCATTTTTTTTTTTATCTTGTCTTAATAGCTTTCCTCATTAAACTCCAATACTCCTAGACTTAAAGGATAAGGAGACATGTAGTCACCTGTGTAATACAAGGCAGGATAAGTGCAGGCATTATGATGAATAAGCACCAGGTACTTACTGGGACTCACTGATACGGTGGTTCCCTTTCCAAAGGTCCAGGAACTTGCCTGGTAAGCACAGTGAAATGAGGCTCTGCAAAAACCCCATGCCTGCTCACTCAAACCCACCTTGTATACAACTCTAAACAATGGAAACTCGTATTCTATCCTTTCCCTTGGTCAGAGTCTCAGTGAGTTTTCAGTGTTTGCATATGCAATAACAAAGCTCTGTCATTTTGTGAGGAAGAGGGAAGTTGGTGCTCGGTCCTTTATTTGCTCAGTAACTATTTCTTGAACACCATGGGAAGCACTGAGAGGACAGTGAGAGCTGTTCATTGTCCCTGTCCTCATGACGTTCACAGTCTACCAGGAAGAAACCAATAGACAAATGCATAGATAATAAGACATCAAGTGTTGAAAGAGTGTGAATTTAAATCAAGCTCAGTCACAGGGTAGAGGGTGACCAGGCAACTGTGTTTGAGGGCTTGTTAATCTGGCCAGGCAGGAAAGCCCTCTCAAAGGAGAAGATGTTTGAAATGAAGTCCAGATATGGAAGAGTTAATCATCACCCTTGTTTACAGATAAACAAGTTGAGGGCTGAAAGGTCAAAGCCTATCTCCAAATCAGAGTGTGTCAGTGATGGACACTTAGATCAACTCTTCCTCTGGTTGATGTACTAGATAGAATCATAACCATGAAAGCTCCTTCTCTGAAAAGAAAAAGACACAGATTCTTTGTAAGTTGGGATGCTATCTGGGTAACTAGAAGATATGCCGTGGAGGGCATTGAGGTTGTAAGAGGATGTCAAGTAGAAGAAAAGGTGGCATCTCAAAGTGGAATTCTGTGATAGTGCTGACCACGGAGCTAAAGAGAGATCGGCCATTCTGCTTCCCTTTTAAGCTTGAAAATGAGGAAACTTACTTGGAGAATGAGCTCTTCTAGATAGGATGGGGAAGGCATGGAGAGCATTCTGCTTCCCATGACATCTGGAGGGCATTTGGCAGTTTTCTTAGATAGTCAAAAAAGCTTGCTAATCATTTCAATGATTAATTAAATTCACAATACAGGGCAATACTCACTAGGATCCACCTTTAACATGGTCCCCCTTCCAAAAACTAGCTTCTGGGTGCTTGAAGATGCCACAGTGATCTATATCACCACAAAAACCAAAGGCTGCCTCATTTTCAAGCACAAGAATTCTCCAGGGTTCTTTTGCTTGGGTAAGATCTATCCCAATGCTAAGCATTTATTTAGGTAAACTCAAGAAAACTATTGAACTCACATACTCTTTGAAATGGTAGGAAACTCCAGGAATCATTTACTACACTTTCCCCAAATCACACATTTTCTTCCTAAATGATCTCAGGTTGTTGAAGATCTCCAGGGGAAGTCTTGGTCACCAATTCTCACATTATTTTTACTCATACTTAGGGAGGGTCACCTGACTTCCAAATTCAACCCTTTCGATGCCATGGCCAAAGTCCATTAAACTTGTTTGTCTTTAAGTTTACTCCTAAATAGGATTTTTTTAAAAATAAAATTTAACTCTTAGAAATGATGAATCATCTCACCTACATGAATTATCTTATGTGAGTCTCATGGAATCCCTTGAGGCAGGGAGGGCTGAAATCCTAATCTCCATGTCACAGATGAGCTGAGGCTTTGAGAGTTTGGAAGTC
>PVLC010002602.1:42283-86646 GCA_004027655.1 Graphiurus murinus
GTTTGAACTCAACAGATACTTAACAAAGGACATTCCCTATGACTTTGGAAAATCGAGGGGTGGCAGTGTTAGGGTGATCCTACTCCGAGCACTGCGTCTACTGTACAGAGCTGGAATGTGTGCAAGCGGGCACTACTTGGGTCTAACCCATTCCTACATTTGCTCACTTCTCTCTTTTGGCTGTTTGGCCCTGGCTCTGTGGGACCCATTTGACTATTTTTAACCCACAAAGGAACTTGCGAACAGGAGCCCTCTACCTTCTGGAACCTTCAGGGTCAGGCTGTTCATATATCCAGATGGAAATGCCGATGAATACACTCTCTCACACACATGCACTTGCCAGCAGCGTCTCTCCATTCAATGAAGTGCTCAGGGGAAGTCCCAAAGAGAGAAGGGATACTTCTTTAGTCCTGGGTCTGTTCAGACCCTCCCAGCTGCTGTACCTACTGTGCACTGCGGATCCAGAAACCCAGATTCCCTCTGTCTGTTCTAGAGCACAGCCATGGGTGAGGCTAGTGCTATGGGTGTGGGTGAGATGGCTTTTTGGGGAAAGTTTACAGACGACCACAGAGAAGCTATTCTCAACAAGAGAGGAGTGCAGCAGTGGGTGGCTGGAGTCT
Organism: Graphiurus murinus; assembly: GCA_004027655.1. NCBI lineage: Eukaryota > Metazoa > Chordata > Mammalia > Rodentia > Gliridae > Graphiurus > Graphiurus murinus. The sequence continues at coordinate 42,904 of PVLC010002602.1, forward strand.
TGCACAGAGACAGGGCCAAGAATCATAGGACCCAGGAAAAGTCGATAGTGTTAACCTATTCCCCACTTTGACTTGCCCACTCTGGGCTGAGAAACAGATCCTTCCTCGAGCGTTTGGTGTGGACCACAGTAGGTGTTTCAGATGCCTCATGCCTTCTAGAGGGACTGCCCTTCTTCTTTGCCTTTGGTGGAGATTACCACAGTCTCCTCTCAGATTCGTGGGCTCCTAAAAGGGACTCTCGGTGGTCCTGCTTGGTCTTCCCTCTGCTTTTCCATCCCAGGTTACCTAGGGAAGGGGATCTTGCAGGAAAGCCCATGTACATATTCCTTTGGTTTTAAGACCAAAGGAATCCATTCGTCTCCCTTTTTAGTTTCCTCACAGTAATGTCTCCCTGGAGTAGAAAAGGACCTACTCACCAGGCCTGACAGTGAGCTGAGTTCCTCTTCCAAAGTACAGCTTCCCCAAGACTGTCCCTCTGTCAGCACAGTGCTGGCCCCCTTTACATGAACTGGTCTTAGGGCTCTCCATCCTCTCTCTCCCTTGCTTTGGGGTACGAGGCTGAAAATTCACCTCCATTCTCTCTAAGTGGCTTTAAATCTTTTTCTTGTGCAGCCAGCAGTCTAAGCTGGATGGTCAGTCCTCAGGGGCCGTATCCCAAGGGACAAATGATCTGTGGTAACAATAGTCTTTCTGCCTTCAGAGTTCTCTCCCATCAGAAAGCAATTACACATCCTTTTGAGAGTGTTTAAATTGGAAGGAACTTCGCTCTCTGGCCCTATTTCCCAGTATAAAAGGCTGCTCACTGACTTGGATTGACATTGTGTTTGGATCTCTTTCCAAATCTGAACTTGTGGAAACTTTGATAGGCTAAATCTACCCTCTGCAAAATCACCCGTTTCCCCTCATTCAACCTTTGGGTCCTCCCTCCAGGCATACTTTTATCTCCTTTTTTCCTTTTCTTCCTCTCTGATAATTCCTTTTATTTTTCCATTTACTGCACTGGGAAATCATACTCCATTATCTTCTAGGTGTAAATATCTCTGTAAACCTTAACTCGTGAATAATTTGATGACCTATTTCTCTGGCTATCAAAATAATAAAAATAGAAGAAACAGATTTGAGCTCACCTTTTTATCCCCTAGGCTTGAGTCATGGGATCTTAGCACTTAAAGGGAGCCTAGAGGCCATTCAGTCCAATATCTAAGATGCCAGAGAAATCCCTCTACAACGCCCTGATGATTGGCTTTAAGGATCCAGCGAGAAGATCTCCAAGGAAGAAGAGTTCCACCCCATATAGGGCAGTATTTCCAGGGCACAGCAGTTCTACTTGTTCAAAATGGTTTTATGAGCAGCTGGGACACACCTTTTATCTGCTGGTCTTGATTTTGCCTTCTGCATTAACCTCATCTACATAGAAGTTTTCAAATATTTGAGAACAGTTATCTCTCTTAATCTAGTCCAGCAACACCTTTTTTCACTCATTTTTAGAGACCTGAGATAATTACAGATTGTTTTCTCACTTTGGATCTGACATGTGTCTCATTGTGAAGGCGTTCCTGAGGAGGAGAGCCATCTGGGGGAGGCAGAGGAGGGGGGGAGACAAGTGAAGTAGAAAGGCTTCTGTTCTAACACAAACTGGGGAGTGTTTGAAATTTAGTCACTGACCATAGGTTGTGCTTCCTAGGTGAAACTGCTCATAAATATACTTTTGCTTAAAAGTATTCTGGATTTTTCCTTCTTACTTACTTGGTCTGACAGTTACTCTGGTTCCTGCTCCAAAATTGATCTTGTAGTTGTCAGAGTCACAGTGCTAGATCTTTCTACACAAACTTTGAACCACCGTGGTAAAAGAGTTGGAGGGGGCACAGAGGCCTGGCTCTTGGTCTAGTCCCTTATAGTTAGTAAGCCCCTGGGTAACTATTCCATCCTTTTTGTCTTTAGTGTTTGTACAATTTCCTCATCTTTGAAAGTGGAGAAGATAATATCCATTCCAGAGGGTTGTTAAGAGGGTTAAATGCGTTAAGGTAGGAGAGGCATTAATGTGGTGCTTTGCACATAGCACATGTTCAGTAGATGTTAGCTATGAGACTATTATCAAGGCCATCTAATAATTTTCATCTTTTAAGACTACATATAATTTTAATTTGTCATAATTCCTTTCTAAAGTGCTGGATATTCATAGGTACCTTATTTATTTTTGGTACTTGGGATTGAACCCAGGGGCATTTTACCTCTGAGCAAAACCCTCAGCCCTTTTTTAATTTTATTTTGAAACAGGGACTCACTAAGTTGCTGAGGCTGGCTTCGAACCTGAGATCCTCTTGTCTCAACCTCCCAAGTACTGGGATTACAAGCATGGGCCAACACACCTGGCATCATAGGTACTTTATATCCAAACATTCTTTTGTCAACTAGTAAAAGTAGCAGTAGTTAAATTTTGGGAATTTTCCTTATAGAGGATAACATATTAACAGTATAGTTGACAGTTTTGGAATGTTTATGGAATGATGGAAACATTTACTATATTCTTTATCTGTTCAAGAGCCCTAGGAACAAGGAGTGATAAATTATTATGGGTGGGAACTCAAAACATAAAATAAAAGAACTCAAAACAAATACAGATTGATGAGAGAAATTTTAGTATAATAGGCTGGTAACTTTTTCTTGTAGACAATTCTAACTTACTTGGTTTTACACTGAGTTTGGTCCCAGATCCGAAGTAAAATCTGTAAGCATTGTACACCCTGTTTAACATCATTACAAAAAGTCCTCTGGAATGTCTTGAAAGAGAGGAGCACTACCCAGAGGTGACCGACCAAGTGAAGCGAAGACTGACCCAAACCTTCTAGTTCTTTGCCATTCCCTAGAAAATTTGAGAACCAAGGTGAGGAATGAGCCAAGAAGACACATTCATTATCAGAGACAGGCAAGATAAGGGCAACTGATTTTCTTCAGTGGTTCTATTGATTTCTTTTCTTTAGTTTTCTGCTTGGGTTCTTTCTTGTGTCCTCTGTGCTCCTTGCACACAACATCTGAAACAAGGATGCAAGGATGCCACAAGGAAACATACTTTACCTCTTTTTCTTCCTAATTATAAATGAACACCCCCCTCCCCCCCGCAGGTGGGCTTAACCATGAAGAAAATCCTTATTCTGTCTTTAGTTCCAGGGCTACCTGGGAGCTTCTCTTTCAGACCCTGTACCTGGATCTGGGTTGTACTTGACAACCAGACCTGAGTTTTTCTTAAGGACACCCTAAGCCATGCCAGGTGGCCAGGGAGATTCTTCAGGTATGATCCAAAAGGATCCCTATATCCTGTCAGAGTGTCTATATTATACAACTAAATGTACTTTAACATCCATGGCGACAGCTCCCTCCCATCCCCCACAGTGAAACTGCACTTTGGTTTACTTTTGCTTCCTGCCTGCATATTCCCTTCAGGAAAAAACAAAACAAAACAAAACAAAAAAAAAAAAAAAAAGAGAAAAAAAAAGGCTGCAGTGTTGGCTGTCATTTGCAAGTCTAGATGAAACATTATTTATGGGCAAAATATTTTGCTGACAATTTCAAGAGAAAGGAAACCTCAGTGCCAACAGTTAAACACCCACACGGTTTGGATTTCAACAGATCTCAACAAACGAACACAGTTATGAGAAATAAAATACAGGTGACTTCAGTCTAAGCCAAGTTATTATAATACTTGTGCAGTTTTGGAGGGCAAGGGGCTCACTTGTTCTTACTTGTGGAAGTGATAAGCAATGTTTTACAGGAATGCTTTGCTGGAAGGGCACCAGAGAACTATAGAAATAGAGCCTCATTTAAATATCTCAAATACGCACCTTTGTGTTTTAAGGCTTAAAGAGAAAAAAAGCTAGACTAAGATAGAAATGTAGCTGGCCAATTAGACTTGGTTTAAGGTGGCTCTTAGTAAAACCATCTTGTAGCATTTGGTCTGGGTCTAGTGCAAATATTATGAGAAACAGAACCTTCTTTATGGATTCTGCTCCCATTACTCAGCAAATCTACTGGGTCACGGTGCCTTCTTGGCAAAATGGCTTTTCTTCCTAGTCTTGGTCTTTTTTTTTTTTTTTTTTTTTTTTTTTGCGGTACTGGGGATTGAACTCAGGGGCATTTTACTTCCGAGCTATACCCTAGCCCTATTTTTTATTCTTTATTTTAAAACAGGGTCTCACTAAGTTGCAGAGTGCCTCACTAGGTAGCTGAGGCTGGTTGCGAACCCGGATCCTCCGGTCTCAGCCTCCCAAATGCTGGGATTTCAAGTGTGCGCCACCACGCCCGGCTAGTCTTGGTCTTTGATAGGTAATTCTCTTCTCACTTTCCCTTTCCAGTAGGCATTGCTGGTGCCCCCCCCTCCCTTAACCTCAGGCCCATTATGCTACATATATGTCCAGTCTATATTTTTAGATTAAAAAATCAGCACAAATAGTATTTAATTGTGGTGGCCTACCAGGCACAACGGTCAGTTGGGTCCCAGATCCAAAGGTCAGCTGCCAGCCTGAGCCAGAAGAAGCACTGTGATATGCCCAATAACAAGAACTAGATCAAAGAGGCTGGGTTGGCAGAGAACAGAGTCAAGCGATGGCAGTTGCCTGATGCAGTAGGCCTGAATCCTTGTCAATCTACGTTTGGTCTGGAGTAACCAATTTGGGTGTCGACAAATTCTAAATGATCCCTTCTTTGTCTTTACAATCCTATTTTCTTTTAGATCTTTGCTTTTCATTTTCTACTACAGAGTTCTAAGCATCAAACATATGTTTCTAAATATACGTAGAGCAAATGTTCTTTGCTTTTGGATGATAAACCAGCATTCAAATCTTTTCATATAAGGAGACTTGTAAAGTCCAGGCAGAGAATATTTCCATTGTGGGCATCACTGGGTTACACTACCAGGGACCTCTCCAAATTCTTGAGTCCTCCTTAGTCTGAGCGTATGGTATCTAATGGCATAGGTATAGAGCCGGGATTGTCTAGTTAATTTGGCCACCAGTTTCACATTGATAAAATAATTTTATAATGATCAGATTATCAGGGAATTTGCTAGTTTTCTATTTCACTTTTGGGCTATATACTTTCTCATTATTAAAGTGGTATCTATGCTGATTTATCTGCTAAAAGACGTTAAAGCTGCAACAAAAATCAATTTTAATATTTCCTAACATAGTGAAGATGGTAGAAAAGGGTAAAGTCCAAGAAGGATCAGAATGTCCATTGTCTTATCAGGGAGAAAAAACGGGATCCACCCCCAACATGTAAGTTCTTTGAGAACACATCACACTGGAGTTGCCCCCTATACCAGTCCCTGGTCTGAGCACTGAGCCTGGCATAGAGTAGGTGCACAAAAATATCTGTCACATGAATCCTGTGGTCTGCTCAGACTTCAGACCAGAGACAGGTTCAGCAAACCAGAGATTCCAAGTCTAGTCCCAGCTCAGCAACAGACTGGCTGTGGTGTGATGATTAGTCCCTTCTCTGGGCCCCAGTTTCCTTATAAATGAAGACAGTCAGAAAGGATGATTTGAAAGATTTTCACTGTTCACTGAAGCTATGGTATATGAATTTTTGGCCTAAAGTCTTAGAAACAGGAAGAAGAAAAATACATTTTTTTCAGTGATTTTTTAGATTTTGACAAAGACTAATCACTCTTATTTTGGTTAATGATGATTATTTATGAGTTTCCTTTTAGACCTCGACATAATCTCAGCCAATGAGAATAGTACCTTAGAGGGCTTACTAAGGAATTAGACACCATGTCACTGATTACTGCACAAATCCAGAGCCATGATCCTAGCCAATACCCCAAGTAATCAGTCATACATCTTTAGTCCCAACACATATATTATGTGAGCAATTCCCAGAGACATCGCTACATGGCTCATTCTGCACTGAGGCACCAGGCTCTAGCCAGAGAGGTTTTGGCCTCCTACTTGCTGCTCATTCTCCCTCTCTAAGCATTCTTCATACAGTATATAATTGGGTCTAAATCAGCCCTTAATCCACAGACATTGCTTAATCCAGGGATACAATTTTATACTTACTGGGCTTCACAGATAACTTGGTTCCCTGTCCAAAGATAAGCTTTCCTCCCTGGTTATAATTCACACTGTGTTACATACCCTGTCAAAAACACATCCAATCTGCCCGAACACATTTCTAATCCTCCACCCCCAAATCCACAGCTGATTGCTCCCATGCCACAATGCGAATCACGGTTATACTCCCCACTGTTACTTTTATTTTTTAAGGAGAACGAGGGTATTCACACACAAGGGACTGATAGAGAATAATGGGAATTCCTATTTTCCAAAAATGTTCTATTTAACACCAAATGGATCTCTCATTTTCGCCTAATGTCTCTGGTTATTACAGTTCCAGGAAACAGCATCCTTTCCAATGTGCTTCTCATAGGCTCAGCTAGAAATACTTGGCACAGGCGGGTTAAAATTCAGGGCAGGGGCGGCTCTGGGGATCAGGGCTTACCTGGAGTGACCACAACCTGGGTCCCTGCTCCAAAATGTAATTTCCCCCAGCCTTCAGTTGTCACACTGTGACAAACACCTCTACAAAATGGCTTCCCCAGAGAAGACAGCTGCTAAATGAAGACAAACTGCTCATGGGGAAACAATCTTGCTACAAAAAAACGAGGTAACTGCCTGATATGAGATACAAGCTTTCTCCCCTTCTCTTTTAATTTCTCTTTATTCCGGACAGTGAGGATGTTGCGTGCCCAGAGCTGTACTTCTGGGGCAGCAGGGCCAGAGAGTGGTGCTGCTGAGGTTCACGAAGCCTGGCGCAGGCGAGGGCCTCCACAGTGATGGAGTTCGCCTGATGCCGAGCCCAGTGCTCACACAGCTGGAGCTCAGCCCCCAGCTCACCATCACTCTCACCTTCTTGGTTCAGTAACCTGGTGTTTGGGGTTCACAAGTCTGGTGGAAAACCTAACTCAGGATATTTGCTTTCTGTTCCTGTTGGAACAATATTAATCATTGGCTTTTACTTGCCTCAGTTTTAACATCTGTCAAGTGGGGATAACTATGCTGAAGCTGCCTTTGAGGAAGACCTTGACGTCACATGGTTTTACTTATTGGAAGTCTGGCAGAGGGGATGGACCTGAAGCCAGGTTATTTGTGGGGTTCTGGTGGGCTTCGACCCCTCCAGACTTCAAGGATGGAGAAGGTGACAAGGTGGGCCTTGGTCAGCCTCCCCCCACCTTTTTTTTTCTGATGATACTTGGGATTGAACCCAGGAGCATTCTTCCTCTGAGCTACACCCCTAGTCCTTTTTATTTTGAACCAGGGTCTCGCTGAGTTGCTGAGGCTCCTCAAACCTGCAATCCTGTCTCAGCCTCTTAAGTACTGGGATTCCAGGCCACCACTCTGGTCTGCCACCCTTTGAATGTCCTTCCCATCCAAGGAGGCCCCTGGAAAAGACAGCAGGTCTTCCTCTTGGAGATAATCATATTCAGCACACAATTCAAATTATATGCTACTTACTTGGCTTGACAAGCAGCCTTGTCCCCTTCCCAAAGATAAAGGAGAAGCCTTGTCCTTCCCCACAGTGATTATCTCAGCATCAAAAACCTGCCGGCTCAGCTTTCCCCACACAAAGCCCTCCTGAGAGGGGACCCCTGATGCCTCTCCTCAGCTCACACACAGGGATTTCTCCCCAATAAGCTCCCCTCTCACTCCCATTGTCCTCATGGACTCTGTCTCTCACCCCCTTTCCACCTTCCTCTCCATCACTGCTCCTGAGGTCACAGTGGCCTCGAGCCCTGCCAGTTAACCCCCACGCCAAGCACTGGACCCGTTTCCTCTCCCCACTTAACTGTACTTACTGGGCAGCACAGACAATCTGGTTCCAGGACCGAAGCTCAGCCTCTGAGCATAGCTATTCCCACAGTGCTTCCGGGCTCAGCAAAAACCCGCTAGACCTCCCTCCTGATATGCCAGAGCTCAACGCTGCTAATGACCCAGGGCCCCGAACCTGTGTTTTTGGCTTTACTTTAGGGTGAAAAAGTCAGCCCATTTGTCCTGTTGAATCCTGAGAACAAAGGGAGTCTGGGAACCAAGTAAGCAAAGGTTCCCCAACAAGCCAGCCATCCCACCCCTGTGTCCCAAAGGCTGCAGCTCTGCATTAATGAGCTTGAGTCTTTTCACAGAGAGGCTCTGGGGGCTGGAAGAGACTTGAAGAGGTTCTCATTTCTCCTCCTGCCTCCAGGCAGGGCTGCACTTCACTCACCCCTGATAGGTGGGTGTCTATCTCCTTTCAAAAACCCTCTGGAGAAAGTGCTCTGGCAACAGCTCCTGACAGCTCATTTTCACTGTTCAGAAACCTATTAGGAAGGTTTTCCCACTAACCTCGCTCCTTCCTGCAGTGTCAGCCTGTGGTGGTGGAGCTGGAGCAGAGCTCCTTCATCTTCTAATGCTTCTTTCCCCACATTTAAAAATGGGACTCGATTCCCTTTTTGTTTTATGACGTTCACCCTCTTTAAAATCAACCATTCCCATTTGCCTCCACGGACTTTCCTGATCCTCCCTCTCCAGGGCTGAGAACCTGGAGAGTGGCTAGTTTCAGGAGCTAGTTTCAGGAGTGGGTAGTTTCAGTGGGTAGTTTCAGGAGCCACATTTCTCTGGAGCTTCACCTCCCACAAGAGTAGAAGGACAGTTTGGGGACAGATTGCTTTTCCCTCTTGAAGCTCCCATCTTCTCTTTGTCACTGTTCCTCTCTTGGGAAGGGGTCAGGGCACCTTGAGGGAAGTCACACTGGGGTCGAGGTTTCAGTCTACACCACCTGCCCGGCAGCCTGTGAACCAGGTTCCCATGTGTGGTCTCCAGAGCCCTCCAATGCGGCTGTCTGCAAAAAAACCTCCCCTGCCTTTGACACTTGGATGGTTTTGTATTTAAATTAGTCAGGATTCTTTCTATTTCCACTTTCAAATCCCAGGTGGAGAATTTCACAGAACAGGCTGGCATGGTACACCCTCCCTCCTCTTCCAGCTCTGTTCCCGATGCCGACAGAGGCTTGACAGAAGAGCCCATGGGGTGCAGTGAAAGCTCTACTGTGCATTAGAGAGGATGTTTATCATTATTATTAATAGCCAGGGCTTAATGGGCTCTTCCTATGTTCTGGGCACTATGCTAAATATTTTAGCTGCGTTATTCCATTTTATCCTTACAATCACTCAACAAGGTAGGTATATTTTTCTTTTCATTTTATGGATTGGGAAACTGACACTCAGAGACGATAAGTAACTTGCCATGGTTACATAGACAATTAACTAGTGGAGTAAAGACTTGAATTCAGGGTTTGCTGTCTTCAGAGCTCAGGCTGTACTGCTGAATGCATAATGACGTGAGCCCAAGATGTCCAGAAGGGACCCGTGGCATCTCAGAGATCCTATAGAAGTGGACTCAGCACTGAACCTCACATTCTATGGCAGATTTTCTTTTTTCAGTACTGAAGATCAAACCCATATGGCATATATTTTATCCTTAATCCAGATGTAGAGAGTTCTTGTGGTTCTTTTCAGACAGAGACTTAAATTGCAGCAGGAGGATCAATGTTAGATGTGAGAAAATACTTGTTGGCAGCAACAGTTGCTAAATTTTGGTTGATTATAGAGAGATGCTGAGGAGTTTCCTGCTCTTGACCATCGGACGGAGCGAGAGAGCATCCCATATGGCCAGGGATCCTGCTGGGTCCCCTGGAGGTCTCTCTGGACATCCTTGTTGGCTCAGTTATTGTTTATATTTCTATTACTTTCACAGTGTTGTATATGCTTCTGAGAGGCCCCTCACTGTGAGCTAGGGCAAGAGGGCATGCATGCACATGCGCTCCATCTCATTTTAAACCAGGGGAGAGAACCAGCTTTCTTTGGCCTGGGGAAAGAACATTAATAAAGAGCCCAAGCAGATGCACAGGATTAAAGTATTTTTCAAACTAATGATTTGATTGATTGCCCCTAAAGGCCCAGGCAAAGAAGAACACAACTTACTTGGCTTCACAGTGAGCGTGGTCCCGTCCCCAAAGGTTAATTTGCCTGTATTGGTGTTACACAGTGCTCCACGCTATTGCGGTAACCTTGACTGGGGCTTCTAGGAAGACAGGTGGAGGGGGTGGGCAGGCAGCAAAACAAAACCCGAAATGACTGCCCATGGCCAAAACAATCTCCTTGTAATTAGGTTAGAACGTGGGAGGAATACTAATAACTAAAACTTTCCAGCCTGGATTCTATTTGCTGTAATTTTCCTTGAAAGAACGGGCCTTGGCAGGAGCGCCTCCTGGGAAATTCACATCAGGTGGCCCCCATTCTGTCTCCCGGGATCCCCAGATTGCTTTTTTTTTTTTTTTTTCCCTGCAGGCCTTTTGTCTACTTTCATCCAGTTCCTGCCTCCCTCCTCCCCTTCCTCTGGACCTTCCTCTTCGTGGAGGGTCAACATATTTTCTCAGGGAGAGACTACATGGATATTAAAAGCCCAAGTATAGTGCCCCAGGGAATGTATGCATTAACAACCTTGTTTTCCAACTGGTATCACAAAACACCCAACACAAACCAAGCAAAGAAAATACCACCTGTGTTTTGACAGCTTCTGCATGATGGAAGATGGGCTTCTTGGGAAAAACAATTAGCCAGAAAGAAGCACTTACTTGGTGTGACTGAGAGTTTGGTGCCCTTCCCAAAAGTGAGCTGGTAAGCCCCGACTCCAGAGTATACACAGAGTTTCCTTTCTTTGCAAAAACCCCACAGATGCTGAGCAAATCAGACCACAGCACAGGAACAGCTCTGAGAAGAGTTTGGATGTCACAACAACCAGACAACAGGCGAAAGAGAAGGACATTCATCCCAGGGCTTGCCGTTAAAGGGACCAGCCCCCAGAGTCCCACAGAGGCCTGGCTGGGCTTTTGGAGGTCACCTACTCTATCCTCTTGTGTTCAACCAAGGTGCTTTCTGACCAAAGACTTGTCTAGGTTTTAAGAGCTCCTAGTTTTTAAGGCTTTCCTTTACCAATAGCCTCTACATCCAAGAAACTGTTTCTTATTTTTACAGGTTGAACATCCCTAATCCCCAAATTGAAAGCTAAAATGCTCCAAAGTCTGAAACTTTTTAAGTGCTGACATGCTACCACTAGAGAAAAATTCCACACCTGACCTCAAGTGATGTGTCTGTCAAAATGGAGTGCAATAAAAATATCACATAAAATAATCTTCAGGCTATGCGTATAAGATGTATATGAAACATAAATGAGTTTTGTGTTTAGACCTGGTTCCATCCCCCAGATAAGCTCAGTATGGATATGGAAAACTACAAAATATGAAACATTTCTGGCCCCAAGTATTTCAGATAAGGGATATGCAACCTGTATTTGAAATCCTGCAGCCTGCAAACCAAGCTCTATATTTCATAAGCTTCCCTACTTGAACATAGGGGATTTCACATCAACACACTCATCACAATACACCAAACCAGCCTCCATGATCATTTCTGGGGAGGAAACTGACATTGAAAGAAAGGATCAAGCCGGGCGTGGTGGCGCACGTTTGTAATCCCAGCATTCGGGAGGCTGAGACCAGAGGATCCGGGTTTGCGCCAGCCTCAGCTACCTAGTGAGGCACCCTGCAACTTAGTGAGACTCGGTTTCAAAATAAAGAATAAAAAATAGGGCTGGGGGTATAGCTCGGAGATATAATGCCCCTGAGTTCAATCTCCAGTACCGCAAAAAAAAAAAAAAAAAAAAAAGAAAGAAAGAAAGAAAGGATCAAGGTGAATGTTGTCATTGCCTATAATCGGAATTGGTTACCACAAGAAATTTTTAGGCAAATTAAAATTAATCATAACATTGAATAGAAAATTACAATGTATTTAAAAATAGACAAGCCTTTCCATGTCCCCCTAGGCTATGAGTCTGGGGTTCTCTGTGCTAAGGCTTTGGTCTTCTGGGATTAGAGGAGGGAACTGGGCCCAAGACTTGTGGTCAGAACAAGCTGGGGAGCTGAGGAGAATGTAGTGTGGGGCCCAGGTCTGTGCTTGCCCATGATTGACCAGCTGGCCTCTCACTTATTTATTTTTGGTACTGGGGATTTAACCCAGGGGCATTCTACTTCTGAGCTACATCCCCACACCTTTTTATTTTTTATTTTGAAACAGGATTCACTAAGTTTTGAGGCTGGCCTCAAACCTGTGATCCTCCTGTTTCAGTTTCCCAAATACTTGGATACTTGGTAGCATACATGGTTGGCTTCTTTCTTTTTTTTGGTACTGGGGATTGAACTCAGGGACATTCTACTTCTGAGCTATACCCCCAGCCCTATTTTTAATTCTTTATTTTGAAACAGGGTCTCACTAAGTTGCGGAGTGCCTCACTAGGTAGCTGAGGCTGGCCGAGAACACTGATCCTCAGCCTCCCAAATGCTGGGATTGCAAGCATGCGCCACCATGCCCGGCTCGTGGTTGGCTTCTGATTTATAACAGAGTAACTGATTCATCCTCCTTCCCAACACTAATGGTGCAGCTCCTAACAGACCTTTCTTTTCCTTCTTTTGTGGTGCTGGGGATTGAACTTAGGGCCTTGTGCATGCTAAGCATTTGCTTGACCACTGAGCTACTCCTTCATTCCCTAACATACCTTTCTTGGGAGCAAAAGCATTTCTAGGTACATAGGAAAATATTTTAAGAGAATAAGTCATTGCTGATCAAAACTAGGGAAGGCCAGGAGAACTTACTTGCTATCACCGAAAGTCTTGTGCCCCTTCCAAAGACAAGATCTCTGTTTCCTCTATTCCCACAGTCATTGTCTCCATAACAAAAACCCTGAGTGCCTGTTTTCCTGAACCTTTCCTCTTGTTAACCTGATTTCCTAGTAGAATCACCCAGAAATCTTCCCATTTTCCTGTAGTTTTGCTTTCCCTTAGCATGCTTTTGTCCCCTCTCTTTCATCCCCTACAAAATGTGGTATAATCAGAATGCCACTCTACCTTGCCCATGACAGTTTCTATACATGGAATTGTGGCCCAAGAATTAATTTCTGAGCTGCCTGCAAATGTCTAGCTTATTGTTAGCCTGTGAAAATATTCCAGAGGAAACCCCTGATTCTGGCCTCATGACGAACTCTTTGTTATATCTGAATGTAGACATAAGAAGCCATGGTCACTTCTAAAAGAAGAAAGTGATTTGGAAATTAACACAGAGTGGGAAGGCTCAATGTGAGGGGTTGTGCTTGGCCAGTATTCCATCTTTGCTGTCTCTGACATGAAAGAAGCTCTAAAAGAAGTTTTTTCCTGCCCATCCCTGGAACAAGTGAGAAGGCAGAACAAGTGAGGAAGCAGAGCCAGGGACCTCCGCAGAAGCCAAACAGAGAAAAGTAGATCTTTTATGAAGGGTGGAAGGAGAGGAAACTGCTGGGGTCATTTAAAAAAACAGTGTGAGTTTTTAGTTGGAGCCAAAAATCACACTGGGTTTAACAGCATATCCAAACAAAATCCAGTGGGGACAAGTCAGGGGGCGGAGGAGAAGACTAGAAAATGAATTCTGACTTTTTACTCTTCTAATAGGTAAACAATGAAAAAGACAATTGATGTTTAGGTAGTAGAAGACTAATAGCAACTTTTCCATCACTAAAGGGGGAGAATTTGAGATTTGGCTAAGCTGTAAAAGGGTCTAGGACCTCGAAGCCACCCACATGTCTTAGGACTTTGAGGCCACCCAACATGTCTTAGAGCCTAAGGAACTTTCCTTCCCAACATTTAAAATACTTCCAGCTGGGCGTGGTGGTGCACCATTGTAATCCCAGCATTTGGGAGGCTGAGACCGGAGGATCTGGGTTCGCAGCCAGCCTCAGCTATGTAGTGAGGCACTCCGCAACTTAGTGAGACCCTGTTTCAAAATAAAGAATAAAAAATAGGGCTGGGGGTATAGCTTGGAGGTAGAATGCCCCTGAGTTCAATCCCTGGTACTGCAAACAAAACAAAACAAAACAAAAACTTCCAACTGAATGGGAGAGAAAATTATACCAAAAGAACTTACTAGGGAGAACATGAAGCTGTGTTCCTTTTCCAAAGATGGTTTTGTAAGCATTTTGAGTCACACTATGATTGGGAGCACAGCAAAAACTCCCAGTGACTCTTTTCAGAAAAGATATACATTTCTTGATAGATATTTCACCTTCATGGGAGTTAACAGATTCCCATATTGTCTCTTTTCCTATAATAAACAGTCCTCATTATCTGTTCAGCCATCTTTCCCCATGTCTCCTGATTGTTTTGCTTGACTTTTATGCTGCGTATTGCAGATATGCAGAGAGGAAATTGAATGACCTCACTTGACACCAGGAGTGAATCATAAAAGCAACAATCCAACAAACTCCTTTTGGATATCAAATACAATTCTATTACCGCAGGCAAAAAACTATCTGGCAGACAACCACCAAATTAGAAATTCACTCTTCAGAGCCCAAATGAGGATGAGGTCAAGAATGGGCAGTTTTGGAAGCATGGCCGGATTTCTACCTGAGACAGAGCTGCCTTGGGAGCCCTCTCCTTATCCGCGGCTCTGTTCTACTCTAGAATTGGAGATATCACCAAGCTCTGAGGGTGCTGTGTCTCAGGTCAAGCAAATGTTTGTTCTACTCAGTATAGCTTTTCCCCAGGTGGGGAAAAGAGATCCTAGACTTTGGGACATATTTTTCTTTTCCAGTTTATAGATGTGTTCTCTTACCACCCAGAGATGCCATCAACCCTGCTGGTTACTTGTTGACCCTTAAGGAACCAACCCATTGCCTCGTCCTCACTATCCCACCTGACCTCAAAGATGCTTCTTATTGACCATTAAAAAACATTAGTGGAAACTTAGCAAGAGTCTGTCTCAAAATAAGAAATAAAAAAGGGCTGGGAATGTAGCTTAGCAGTAGAATGCCCACTAGGTTTAATCCCTAGTACTGGGAAGAGCCAGGGAGGAAAGAAAGATTAACCAGGCTGGGGATGTAGTTTGGTAGTAGAGTGCTTGCCTAACATGTGCGAGGTCCTGGGTTCACTCCTCAGCACGTGTGTGTGTGTGTGTGTGTGTGTGTGTGTGTGTGTGTCTAACATAGGATGGTTATGCTTACTAGATCTAAAACAAATTTATGGAGACAACTGGCTCATTTCCTTGTCTTCTGGCATTTCCCTGAGCTAAACCATAGTCTATCCTATTTTAAAACTTCTTGGGTTGATCATTCCAAAGACTCTATTCTAACCTGTTTGTAGAGTTTAATAACCTAGATAGTCAACAACACCTGTTTCTCAGTAGTATTTCCTTCTTTATTTTCATCTCAGTAATATTTTCTTGTCTGATATGTGGATGGGTCTTGCCATCCCCAAAATGACATTGTGTAGAAACTGATGCCCCAGGAACATCCCCAGAAATGCTGGGCTCCTGAATGCTTTTCTCCCCAGTGAGGTATGTTTAAAAAGTTTCTACTTCTCATGGAAGTATTGATAATTAAACACAAATTTTGCCATATTTGCCATTTTACTTCATTATGAGTTTCCTTTCAGGTGTTGATAAAGCCATCTGGGATCATCAATTCATCTCTGAGTTTTCTTTTGGCCCTATTGCATTTGAATAGTAAATCTGTGTTTTTAGTGAACTTGGACATGTATGAGATTAGATGTAGACTTCTGTCAAGATGAGATCAGGTTTCCTATTAGATCTTTTAGAATAAATATTATGTGTAGGCATGAGAGACAAAGAAAGTACCTTATAAATATTAGCAGCATTTAAAATGAGATAGATTCTCATTTTTAATAGATGACAAGTTCTGTGGGCAACATCATAGTAAACACACAAATCATCATAGAATAGAGTTTAAGACTTACTGAGATCATAAATAACTCATGGCCCCAATATCTGAGCTACCATATTACAGGCAATTTGAGATTGGTCTCATTTTGCATCTATTTATTATTATTGCTCTATTCTCAACAATTATGAATGTTTCATGTATTTGCAAAAGTCATTTTTAAAAAGGTACATTTGTTTACATATTAAATTAAATCTCCGCAGGATTTATTTGTTTGGTCAAATATAAATAGAATGTGAACACTTACTGGGCTTCACCACCAGCTGGGTTCCACTTCCAAACAATAGTCTGTTATTGTTATTCCCACAACATTTCCTGCCTTTACTGAAACCCCTAGAAAACTCAACCAAAGGGCACCATGGTGAGGGGGTGGTGAGACTCTGTATGTATGTGTTTTTTTCCTTCTTCTTCTCTGTCTCTGGAAGTTGGCCTTTTATCATAGGCAGAAAAGAATTGGTTTGCTACATCAAGCAAACCATTCCTCCTTAAAAAAAAAAAAAAAAAAAAACAAAACCAAACTTACAAGCTTTACCCCCCTCCCCACCTTTGCGGTACTAGGGATTGAACCCAGGGGCATTGAACCTCCGAGCTACAACTCTAGCCCTATTTTTAATTCTTTATTTTGAAACAGGGTCTTACTAAGTTGCAGAGGCTGGTCATGAACTTGTGATCCTCCTGTCTCAGCTTCCCAAGTACTGGGATTACAAGCATGCACTACCACGCTCAGCTTTAAAACCGTTTTGCATTTCTAGGCTTAAACCTGCTAAAGCTGAATCAAGTAATTTGTTAACAACTCTTTCTCTCAGGTGTGTGAGTGCAGCCTCAGACACACTGGTGTAAGAAGATGATGCATCTCTATATCCACAGGGATGTTTTGCAGCCACAGAGCCATCCAAATGCACCTCCAGATTCTACCTGAGCTCCATGATCCTGATTCACTGGTCAACTTATTTCTTAGATCTTCTCAGTGTGTAATAATGCTAATGTGATAGCCTAGAAAACATTTCCCCAAAGATGGCCATTATGGATTTATATATGGTTTCAGAGGGGGTGGGGAGTAATGATACACTATCTCCCACAACCTAAGGAAGGTCCAGTCCTGAAATAAGTGGGGATGAACATTTTCTATTCTAGAAAAGATTGCATATGACAGGTAAGACAGTATGACAGGTGAGGACAGTGACACACAAGAACTCCTTTGTTTTTTCAAATCTGAGTATTGGCTTTTTTTTTTTTTTTTTTTTTTTTTTTTTTTTTTTTTTTTTGTATAGGGAATTGGATCCAGCTGCTTTCTACCCCCAGCCCCTTTTTATTTTGAAATAGGGTCCCATTAAGTTGCTGAGGCTGAACTCAAATCTGCGATCCTCCTGTCTCAACCTCCCAAGTACTGGGATTACAAGGTGCACCACCACGCCCGGCATCTGGGTTTTAATATATACTAAGAATTTGTATTAAAGAGGGAGGAGTGAGCATCCTAGACTGGGATGTCAGAGCACTGACTTTCTTGATTAAATGTTAGTGGTAGGATTTAAGTTTGGAGACAGAAGGGGACTTGATCTCATCCTCAACATGCCTGCAACACTGATTCTTCATATTTAAAGAAAAAGAGTTTAAATCTGAGGGCAGCATGTGTCCAAAACAAACAAACAAACAAACAGAGAAACAAACAAAGGCCTTATTCTAGGGAAAGTGAAAGGGAAACAAGTGTAGGAGTTGGAGGAACAGTGTTGGATGGATCATAGTTCTAAAACTGGGCTTCCCTACCCCAAGCCTCTCTTTCACCTGCCCTTCCTCAGCAACCTCACCAAAGATGGCTCTGCGGTCTTTTTTAGGAGAAAAATAAAATATGACCTAAAGAAGAAGGTGCTTGGACCAGCTGGCACAGGGCTGTACAAACAGATTAGTATAGTTTGCATCTACACAGGTAAAAGAATGATCAGAGCTGATAAATGGTTGGGTAGTGGGAGTCACAGAAGCAGAAAGCCTGCAGCATTCAGATGAGAAGAGTTTTCTCATAGTTGTTTTTTTCCTCCCTAGGGTTTATATTAAAATTAGCACTAATTCCCCTACTCCAACTGGTGTGCCATCCAGGGGAGTGGGAAATTTTGAGAGGCTGGCATACCATGGCAGATAAAGGAAGAGAGTGGAGCACAAAGTCAACCTTCAGCCCTCCTGGTCACCAAAGTATGGCTGTTCCCTCCCACCTGCCATGGACACAGAATTCACCTGCCAAATCCCACTACTCACGTACTTGGCCTGATAGAAAGCAGAGTGCCAGTCCCAAAGGTGAGCTTGTTTGCACTACTCCCATAATTCACACAGCTCTTGAGAGCTTTACAATAACCATTGAGAGGGCATGGCAGGATAGGGTGAGGACAGCTACTTAGAACAGCTCGATCTCATTGCTGCAAAAATCAACTTGCCAGGGACTCTACCTTCATATTCCCCTAACACTACTTTTTTACTTTTTAATGTTATGACCTTATGGGATACAAAATCCTTTTTTCACCACAGGTGCCAATTGACTACCAACAGCAACACAGAGAAAGCGCAGAACCCTGGGCAATTCACCAGCAAGTGCCTAGAGATTTGCAGGCATCCGCTCCCTACTCAGGGCAGCCCCCCAAAGAAAGGATGTTGGGAAAGGGGCAGACACACTACTTTTCAGCTACTGCTCATTGGTTGTGGTCTTTTCTCTTTTCTTTGCATTTAATTCTCCAAATGGAATGAGGCTTATCCTTGCAAAAGAATTCTAACCATATCAGAGGGAATTAGACACTCCTAACAACTCAGCTCTGTGCTCTTAGGGGGCTAGTTAAGTATTATCTATTCTGGAAGCAACTAGACCAGACAAGAGAGTTGACATTGCCTCTCACTGGGAGTGAAGACCCCATTTGAGTTGACTGCATTGTATCCAGCAGGCTGGATTGCTCTTAAAAATATAATTTGCATGCTATGCTTCGTGCATTATTCAGCTAGTGTCTTCTCTCCCTTACTGTCACATATCTGAGGCTTACCTGGCTTTATAATTAGCTTGGTCCCAGAGCCCCAGATCAACCGATAGTTGCTATCCACACAGATACAAAAACCTTAACAAAAACCTTCACTGTCTTTCTGGGGAACCTATTAGAGATAAAGCCCAGATAAAAACTCCAGAGCAAAGCACATAAAACAATGTAAGAATATTGACTATTGAAGATTATTTGCTCATTTAATTACATTTGATTCCCTTGCCCATTATAGATTCTAGACACAGATGATGAAACCAAATGACTAAACACCCAAAGTCAATCTAGGTCTCTCTGCATATAAGGGAAGCATGATTCATAAACAGTTTTCAAATTGGAGAAGTTGAACTTGCTTCACCTTCCCTGGCATTTTAAATAAAAATGTGAGAAACAGAAACAGATTATTCATTTGGAGTCATAATGCATCTGACTCACTAGTGTCGATAAGAACTTTAGTCAGCAGCAGGATCTCACATGTAGATTGAGTGGATCTGGTTTATGAAGGGTGGTGTCTCTGAGGAATGACATCCCAAGAGACCACAGACCCAGCTAGAAGCACAGAAGTCTCCTACAGAATATGGTGTTGGGAAGGGTGGCTTGTAGCATCATAAGAATATACCAAAACAGGTTGGATGTTTGTAGAAAACACTTTTCAAATCTGCTCCTTGGTTTCTGGTACTTACTTGGCAAGACATGCAATTTAGTCCCAGTCCCAAAGATGAGTTTGCTAGCATCAGAGGACACAATGATACTGAGATCTACAAAAACCTCCTGACCCCCTCTGTTCTTTTCTCCAAATGACTATCAACAGCAAAAAAGATTTGGGGATACATTTAAAACTCCACTGCAACCAAACAGTCAGTTTTTGTTTTGGTCAGGTTTCATCTGGAAAATGCCTATAGCTTCTGCTCATTATGTTTTCATTTCACAAAATGATAGCTTGAGATAATTCACTGTAAAAGACAGGGAATCTCAAGCTCTAATCCTGGTTCTGATTTTTTTTTTTTTTTGCTTTGACTTAAATTATTTAAGTTGTCTGTGCTTCTGCTTTTCTGTCAGAATAGCACATTTGATGATGTGTGATCCTGTTTATCTTATTAGAGAATGTAGTGAAGATAAGAAAGGCTGCTGGTGGTGCAGTGGGTTCCAACACTGAGATGTATTTTGAATAATGTGGGGGAAAATGAGATTGTTCAAGTCAAGGTATTATCTACATGAATAGCAGGGAATATGTTAGCTAAGGTCTATCGTCAAAATTACTAACACAGACGCTTTCTTAGTGAGAGTGAAAAGAGACTATATCAGTCTTGGGTGATTTTCCATAAGAAAGTTAGTGGACATAACCACTTCATCTGCCAGAAGAGACGGGCATGGAAAAGGTCAGCAGAATTCTGAAGCTTAAGAAAGGGGGAGAAGAAGACAGGACTGTCTTCCTATGGAGGTGATTGAGCAGAGATTAGGTCTCTTGACACGCTGATTCCTTTTTGCTGCTGGCAGCATTAAATGGAATCAGTCCACATTATTTTAAAAAAAAATGCACTTGACCTTTTTCATGGCCAAACTTGCTGCATAGGTAGACCCAGAAACTCTATCCCATCTGTGACAAGCTGGGAATCAGGGAGGAGAGGTAAAGAACTCTGTATGATTTACAGACACATCAAACTCACAGAAATGAGAAAAGACACACTTACGTGGTACAATCATCACTCGAGTGCCGGACCCAAAATGCAGTACTCTCCCAAAGCCTGTTGCCCACAATAATTGACTCCACTACAAAAACTCTGCCACCTCTTCACAGCCAGCCGACCTGGGTCCCAAGGGGAGGCTAGTTTCTTGGGCATCATGAAAGCGATGGCATTCCTTATTCCTTCAAGAGCTCTTCCTTACCCTGGCCCAGCCCAGCCTTCTCGTAGACATTCAGTGACCCACGGCAGGATCTGCACCCCACAGGGGCTCTGCTGTGGTCCACCCTCAGAGAAGATTCTCCCAGGATACAGCCATTTGAGAATTATTCAAGGAACTAAGAAACTCCTCAAAAATACAACTACCCTCCCAAAGAGGAAGGAAGGGGTACTGGTGCTGGGGTGGGTGTGGCAGTCAGGAATTCAAAGGCGAGAGAAAGGGGTTCCACATAGCAATTAGAGATGGGAGGCATGGGACTTGGAGGGGGAGGGTCTGGAAGCAAGAGTGAGAAGAGTAGACACACTAACAGCTGATGTCAACATTGGCCAGGGTCTGCTTTGTGAGTACTCATGAGTTCTGGGGAAAGAACTTCTGGCTCTGTCAATTGCCCTGACCTATTTAGTACCATTCTTCCTCCTGTGACAACCTCTTACATGCAGTTGAGAAGCCCCGCACTACAAATGGGGACCACCTCCCTGTCTTGCTCTTGTGCCGCAGAACCATCTGACCAAGTGTTCTACATGAGTGGGTAGGAACAGCAGCCACAAAAAGATACGTAGAATCTGTTTCTCTCTTCCTAATTAGGCTGTCAATCTGTTTAGCTAATAAGTCGTATAAAGCGTCTTAATCTCTTCCAGGGAAAGGAGTCATATAAATGCAAAATAGCAGCAGCAGTAAGTCAAATGGCTTGCTGGGTCGCTTTCCTTTGTGTGGAGAGATGCTGTGTAGTAGAAGGAAAACTTTCTGTGGGGAGAGGAGACAGACTGGGGAAAAATACAGCAGCATTTGTTTTTATTAGGCTGAGTCTATACAGCACAAAGTAAAACAGATTTGGCAATTATTTAGGTAATGTGACAGTCAATTCGAGCAATTTTGAGTCCAAAGAAGTTTGCTCAAGGAAGTGCCTAAATATCTGGATCAGCGACAGACATTAATCAAATTAACTGGACAATTGTGCTGTACAGACACAAACTAATAAATGTGTCCTGAGATGGCTCTTCTGAAAGGCTTATGTTTTATAAACTTAACATTAAAACTGGCCCAATATTTACACCCACTCTCTTCATTTTGGCTTTGCAATTGACATTTCCCAATTTTTCTTACAACACGTCTTCTATTTAGAGCTGCAAAGGTAAGAATGACCTTCTCCCCGGGGAGTCTTATCAGGTGAGCACTCGGAAGCTCATTTAGAAATTCATTAGGTGTCTGGGTTGTGAGAGCTGGTCATTATAGATTAAGGGCTTTTTCTCAAGTGGTGAAGGACTTACGAGGAATAACAGTGAGCCTTGTTCCAGTCCCAAAGACGAGTTTGTTTATCTCAGAAGTTGGCACAGTGTTTCCATCCAGTACAAAAACACTTTTCTACTCTGCCATTTTTCTTCTTCCTCTTTCTCTATAGATTTGCCAAGGTTATGTTATCTATACACATTTTGACCCTTACCTGGTGATAACTTTTAAAAAATACTATAAAAATGGCTGTATCCTATGCTTTTAAACAAAAAAACCAAACAACCAATAGTCTCCTTTCTTTTCCTCTCCTGCTTTTCCCCACCAAACAGAAGTTTTCCATTCCTGGCGACCTATTTTCCCCTTGAAAGACAGTGCTTGAATTCTGGTGGCCACAGGGGTGACTTTTACTTTAGAATACTACTATGTAAAATCACCTTTGTTTTTGTGAATCACTCACACTGCAGGTTCTTCTTTCTCCTGTCAGCGGAACACATTCTCTCAGCCTAGAAATTCAGGACCCAGCTCTTACTTCCCTTTTTGCCACTAGCTGAAACCACATAGGCTAGAAAAGACCATATTAGCCACTTTACACACATTCTACTTACTTTCATTAAAGGAAAGTAAAACCTGAGAATAATAGTTTGTAGCTAAAAGTTGAAAAGGCAGAGAAAATTAACCAAAAAAAAAAAAAAAAAAAAAAAAAAAAAAAAAAAAAAAAAAAAAAAAAAAAAAAAAAAAAAAAAAAAAAAAAAAAAAAACCAAAACAAAACAGGAGGGGGGGGGCGGATATAATGGACAGTTGTGGCATACTTGGCACACTTGGGAACATTCAGACCTACCTAGGTTTACTCGTACAGTTGTTCCTTGCCCAAAGATTAGTTTCCCTGTGTTGCCAGTATCACTCTGATGCTGCACTTTACAAAAACTGCCAATGGGGGTCATTTCTATGTTTTCTTTCCTTCCCTCCAGTGACCTGATCTAGTGATCATAAAAACATTTACTGAAGACATACTACATGCCTGCCACCATACAATGCCCTTTATAGGTATTTACTTTTTTTTTTTTTTCCGCATTGGATGTTGAATGCAGAGGCATTCTACATCTGAGCTACATGCCAAGCCTTATTTTATTTATTTTGAAACAGGGTCTTGTTAAATTGCTGGGGGTTTCTCTAAGTTGCTGAGGCTGGCTTTGAACCTGTGACCCTCCTGTCCCAGTCTTCAAATACTGGCATTACAAGTGTGTGCCACCTAGCCCAGTGGTATTAATTCTTTTAATCACATACATTTCAGTAAGCTAGATTATTTTTGTACCCACTATATAGATGAGAAAAATAAAGAGATTAGATAAGCTGTCCAAAATCACACATCTAATAAGTGGCAGAGTTAAGATTGCCTAAGCAGTCTGACTCTAAAATTCATGCTCTTAGCCACTGTGCCATACCTTTTATTAGTCTTTTTTTTTTCTTTCCTATTTTAGGTTTTCCTTGGAGTAACAATGACAAAATTGTTAGCTCATTGACCCTAATAAATACATTTTGAGATGGTTCTTCTGAAAGGCTTACATTTTATAAACAGTATTAAAGCTAGTCCAATATTTACGCATATTCTCTTCATTTTGGCACCGCAATTGACATTCACACCCTACATTTTTTTTTTTTTAAGACTACACATGTCACCTAGTGAGGCACTCCTCAACTTAGTGAGACCCTGTTTCAAAATAAAGAATAAAAAAACAGGGCTGGGGGTGTAGCTCGGAGGTAGAATGCCCCTGAGTTCAATCCCCAGTACCGAAAAAAAAAAAAAAAAGACTACACATGTCTTACATTTAGAGCGGCAAAGGCAAGGGTGACCTTCTCCCGGGAGAGCCTTATCAGGTTAGCACATAGAAGATCATTTAAAAGCTCACTTAGAATTCATTAATGTCTATATCAAAGACATCTTTCCTGAAGCCCTGGCTCTCCTGTGCAATGCCCCTCCAGCCTGACTCAGGACCTAGCCCCAGACATAGACACAACAGATACTCCTGGGAACGCAACTGGGTTATGTGAAACACAATTCTGAACAGGGTCAGTGGTCTCTATGAGGCTTCTCAAGAATTCCTGCAGAGAATAACTTCTCAGGGGAGCTAGTCACAGCTCCTTTCCTGTGACTTCTAGTAACTCACAATAAGGCTATAAGCCAAAGAGGACTGAGATATACAGAGATTATATGGATAATCCATGGAAGGGAGATGCTTTCTAGCACAGTCACTGGGATGACCACAGGTCCTGAGAGTGCCCAGCAGCACTTGTCTTGTCCTTGGCTGGGAAGAAACAGTATTTACCAATGGCCGGCATAGTAGGGGCTAAAGAGGACATGCAATGGGATGTCCATTCTCACTTCCTACAGCTTCTAATGCTCTCCGACACTGCTTTTTGGGATGGCCAACCTGTTTGCTCTGAAGGAAAACAGTCTAATACTCTAACTGCCTTCCTACCATGCACTTCCAGATCCTTCTAGTTATGTTGATCGAGGAATAGGCAAGGATCCAGCTTTGGTGGACCGGACAAAAACACTAGCTATAACTGGAAATTTTAAACATTAGGTCTAAAAAAGAAGGAAGGTGTTTTTGGGATATTTCAAATTGCACAGACAGGCTTGAGATAGTTAACATGAAGACTCACTTGGATTTACTGCCAGTCTCGTCCCCAATCCCCAAATCAGCTTACGGTTGTTGCCAACATTACACAGTCATAGAAAGCTTTACAGAAATGGACCAGCCAATGCGTACCAGGAAATCCCTTTCAATCCCCAAATCCCACCGACGTGCTCCTTCAGCTGGGATCCTGGCCAAAGAGGCAGTGGGGAAGACTGTTTATTATGGTGGTCAGTTCAGGATACAGTCAGGGTAAAGACTCATCATCCCTCCACCTCCAGACCAAGCCATCCCCTGAACACGCCAGCCAGGATTAGTGCAATCCTGATAGAGTTGCTGGAGAAGAATTCTCCCACTCTAGAGCTCACCCATTCCTGTGTCCAATACAGACTTTTTGCTCCAAATGGTTAAGACAAAAAAGATAAGAAATCGATTTTTCTACAGTACATTTGCTCCTATGCCAGATGATCACATATATATATATATCCATTTTCACATGTCCATATGTCATGTATATAGCCCATATAATCATTAGAATTAATATAAAAATAAAATGGAGTAGACAAAACAGAAAATGAAGCTTAGCTGGGCTTCCTTTAGAAAGTAGAGCATTCATTATGAATTCAGCAGAGATACTCACGGGGTTTGACCATTAACCTTGTTCCCCCTCCAAATGTGAGCACACTGCCTGCATTATTATTCACACAGTGATCTTCAGCTCAGCAAAAACCTCCTAGAAACTGAACTAAGTTTTCCCTAAAGATCTTCTGGAAGAAGCGATAGCGTGAGCACAGAGAATATTAAGTAATTGTCACAGTAATAAGCTGGCACAGAATCCTAGCACCAGCTTGGATTTCAGGACTGTTTCTACATTGGATAAATGAAGGATATTCTTTCCAAATATTCTAAAGAAGGAATTTTCCTGCACAGGCTCAGAATGCTGACTGCCAAAATCCCAGCAACGTCCTATAGTGTTTTAGATAATAATTCCCCAGGGTTCTGAAAATCATATTCCTCATTTGGACAAAGTAGAAACAATTTATGTCCATGGCACCAAAACAAGACCAGAGGGACTGTCATCACAGTGAGAGCTGTCATTGCTCACCTGGCAACAGGGGTCAGCATGTGATCTACACCTCCAGGGTGCTAAAGCCAGGCTCCTCAGACTGAGGTACAACTCCTGCAATATCTAAAGTGATGCCCAACTTCTTTGTTGCCCAGAACTAGAGACAGTTATCTGCAATGGTCTTCTCTGGAGTTCACCCCTGATTCCAACTCCAGATCTTTTCATCATCTGCTTAGACCATCACTAGGGAAAGGACTTTTCCCCACTTCCTATCCTATGCTAGAGGAGACTTCTCCATTGGCCCTGCTCCTTTCTCAGAAGATAACACAGTTCAAAACTAACCTGAAAGCATTCCCTTAAAAAGGCATCCTTTCTAGGTGATTTTTAAAAATTTTGAGTCTCTCAATTTTGAAATAACTTGAAGGAAAATCTGAGCCAGAAACTCCATGGGCACTACCAGAGAGTGTCGGCATGGCCTCCTATTCCTCCCTTCCCACTGGCCACCTTGAGAATTAAGGGCTTAATAACCAACAATTAGAAA
Organism: Graphiurus murinus; assembly: GCA_004027655.1. Taxonomy (NCBI): domain Eukaryota; kingdom Metazoa; phylum Chordata; class Mammalia; order Rodentia; family Gliridae; genus Graphiurus; species Graphiurus murinus. The sequence continues at coordinate 69,139 of PVLC010002602.1, forward strand.
TGGATTCCTCTGGGGGAAACAAGAACCACACAGGTAATATGGCAGCCCATAAACTTCCTGCTTGGATTTAGTCCATGTTGCTTCTCTTTCAGGGAATCACATCCCATGGACAGATCTGACTTCCTCACACTCATTATAGAAGCCATCTCCTTCCTTCCTTCTTTGCAACTTGTCTGCTAGATCTCTTACTCTGGCCTCTTTCATTAGAAAAAAAAAATAATGCCAGCTGTGATGGCACATGCCTGTAATCCCAGTACTTGGGAGGCTGAGAGAGGAGGATGGAAGGTTTGAGGCCAGCCTCAGTAACTTAGTAAGACCCTATTTCAAAATAAAAAATAAAATAGGGCTGAGAGTGTGGCTCAGAGGTGGCATGCCCCAGCAGCAACAATTTAAAAATAAAGTCTTTCTTGCTGGCAATACTCACTTGTTAAAACCTTCAGCCTGGTGCCTGCTCCAAAGACATATTTGTAGGTGCCTGTGTTAGTCACAGTGTTACACGTCTCTACATAAACCAATGGAAGGTTACCGTTTCTTGAAGTAGCTGTACTGTCTAACAATAGGCCGATTTAGCAAAGATAGTAAGACTTAAACATCTAAATGATTGTTGAATCCTTCAAACTATTGCCTGTAGAACTCTCTCAGAAATCAGCATATGAGCCACAAAAACAAACCAATGACATTATTTTATAGTTAAACCTCATTTTGGGTCCTAAACAGGACCAATAACTAACTTGAGTCCCTCCTCTACCGGTAAGGCTTGACTCTGAAAAGCTTTTGATTATTAGCAAAGATGAAATCCACCTTCAAAGGATGAAGCCATTATGGATTCTACAAAAAAGAAAGTGCTGTGGGCTTTGAGGGCAGTTTCAGAAGAGGAGGTGAGCAGCGGCAGTGTTGGGGACTGAAGTGTGAATCTCCTCCAGCTGGCACTTCAACCCGGCTGCTCACTTAATGCACAAACCCTGTTTGTTAACACATCAGCTCCATTACCCTCCTGTCACACCTGATTCAGGCATGAGGACTGTTGATGAAATACTACAATAGAGTGGGATGACCCACACTTCTGTAAGCAGACTGCCTATGTGGAAGGCTCCCTTTCTGTAACTCACAGAAGAAGAGCAAAACCAACCAACAACAAAAAAATCCCAGTGAATTCTGCAGGGTGGAGAAAGCCTGGAAACTCCCCAGTTGCTTTCTATCATCCATCTCTATTACCCTCTCCCCGACAGCTTCACAACTCGGATAAACCTTCACTTTACCACACATGGGCCAGTGGAGGCGAGAAGCAGCCGAAATACTGGGATTCTCTGCTTTTCCCAAACGCTCGCTCGCTCAGCCATCTTAGGTAACTGTGTGGGGGACTAGTTTGTTCCTGGGGTGAAGAGGGGGGCTGTCCAAAGAGAAAGAAGTCCTCCATGTGACATTTCCAGGGCTGTGCTTTCTCCATAGAAAGTTTGACTGCTCTGCTCTCTCGTGGAAAGAGGGAGCCAGGAGAAGCTTGTGACTGCCACTCTCCCCTGAGTCCTCAGCCCTCTCGCCTTATTCTTCAGTTCAGTTCTACCAGATGACACAGGCATAAACTCAATTGTGTCCTCACCACTTATCTGTTAAGGACATACTTCCTTGGCTATACACTGCCTCCCTTTTTATTGGTCTGTTTCTGTCTCTATCACACAGCCTTTCTTTTTCTTATCTCTGCCTCTTTTCCAAAGCCACTACGTGCTTTGTGGACCTTTGAGAAACACCCGATTGCAGTATTAGTACAATTTATCAAACTGCCCATAGACCTGATATCCAAATCCAGCCTCCAGGGAAACACGTAATTCATATCTTTTTCACACATCCGACACAGTTAACAACTGCATGCTAAGCGAAGCAATTAAATTTAGCTGTGTTTCAACAGGTCCCACAGGATTTCTTTCCAGAAAGGATAATTTGTTCACCACAAGAACTCACCGGGTGTGACCAACAGTGAGGTGCCTTTGCCAAAGTTCAGTGTATACCCGTTACTTGATTCCCACAGTGTATGCTTGTTAAACAAAAACCCCTTAGTAGCCAGCCTATCCTTTCTCCTCTTATGCGCTCCTATTAAAGTTAATGTCTAAATTGGGAGGTTGAGAAAGGAAGATCATAGGTTCGAGGGCTACTTAGTGAGAGCCCATTTTTTCCCCCAAGATAAAAAAATATTTTTAAAAGAGTTTGGGTGTACCTCAGTGGTTAGAACACTTCTGGGTTCAATCCTCAGTAACCCTCCTTCATCCCAACACACACAGAAAAGCTTGTGTCTAATGTTTTAAAAACAATTACAGAACAGTCATAGACTGGCTCATGTAGGATCCCTGATAGCATCAATAGAGCTTCCCTCTTCCATGAGACCGTTGATGAGAAGGTGACCATGCCTCACAGTGAGGTGGGTGGTCACTCCTGAGGAGCATCATCCTGGGAAAGGGACATGGTTACAGTTTGCCTATGTTGAGCAGAGGGAAGTGCCAGTCTGGACTGAGGTGAGCCAGGAGCATTGACCAGGGGCGTTTCTGTGGGGTTGATGGGTGAAAGGGAAAAGAGAAAGGAGATGGTAACTTCCTTCCTCCTTCCTTCCCTCCCTTCCTTCCTCCCTCCCTCCCTTCCTTCCTTCCTTCCTTCCTTCCTTCCTTCCTTCCCTCCCTCCCTCCCTCCCTCCTTCCTTCCTTCTCTTCCTCCCTTCCATGTGGTACTAGGGATTGAAGGCCAGGACATTCTACCTTCTTGCTACATCCTCAGTCCTTTTTATGTTTTATTTTGAAACAGGGTCTTGCTAAGTTGCTGAGGATCTTGCTAAGTTGCAGAGGGTCTTACTAAGTTGCTGAAGCTGTCCTCAAATCTGCAATCCTCCTGTCTCAGTCTCCCAAGCACTGGGATTACAGGTGCCCACTACGGTGCCTGGCTGAGTTGGTACATTTCTTCTCAGTGTCTGGGTGGTGCTTTAATTGGACTCACTGGCACAGTCTTTGAAATCCCCAGCACTTACTTGGTTTAACAGAGAGTTTAGTGCCTTTTCCAAAGATGAGCTTTCCTTGGTTCCCTCCAGAATCACAGTCATATGGGGCCTTACAATAACCAGCAGGGAGGGACTGAGGAGACCCAGCAAGTGAGATCATCCCCTCTAGTGGATGTCTGGCCACCTTGCAGCCTCGGCTCCAGCTCCTTGGCAAGGTTAGGACATTTCTCTAAAACAGCAGCTGGCATGCAGATAGATGTGAGCTTGATCTTGGGCCACCAGTTAGGTTTCCACTGGGATTCTGATGCTTTGCTCTTGCTTAAGACACAGGAGGACAACAGCAAGGTCAGCCAGACACATGCTCCCTAGCACAGGTGGTCCACACTGGGGTCAGCTTTTATGAAGAATAACAGTAACGTAAAAGCAGTAGTTTTTATGAAGAATAACAGTAGCAAAAATCCTCACAAACAAAAACTAACAAAAGAGCCAATTGCACTCCTCTTAGAGTGGAGGGGTTCTTATTGAGGAAAACCTGACTCCCGAGTTGTTGATATTTTAATTTGTTTTGTGTGGGTTTTATATATGACCTTTAGCATTCCTATATATCCAGAACTAATTTATTACTTCTTTCTGACCCAATCCTTAGAATTGCCAGAACCCATCAACTAACAGACTTCCAACAAGTTCAGGGTCTCAGGCACAAAGAAAGCAGGCACCCTGATCCTCTTGGGAGTAGCACACTCTTAATCTCATGGAAACTGGCCAGAACAGCACCACACTTAGTTAGGTCTGCTTTTTGGCCCTCTTCCCTGACTTACTTGGTTTTACTGTCAGTTTGGTCCCAGTTCCAAATCGAAGGTCATTGTTATATTGCCACAGCAATATGGGCTCTAACAAAAACCTCCTGGGGAAACCTCATAGCCAGCTCCCAGCATGGCAGGGACAGCCCACAGCCCAGAGAGGCACTGACAAATACCTCACCAACAACAATCCCTTTTTTCTTTTCCTATAGGAATGGAGTCATTTTGTCATGTTTCTAGGCTGTAACATGGGTAGTTCTCAGAGCTCCAAGCACAGCTAAACTAGAACCCCAATTGTCACTCTGAGATATGGAATCATTTTTCAAACAGGTCTCTGCACAGTATACAAACCAGTGTAGCAAAGAAATCACACCCAGGCACACTGTCTGTCTTTGGGGACTGCTGTGTATGAGGAGCTGCCTGGTGGCTTGCTCCAGAATGTCTACTATTTGCATTTTAATCATCGGTTCAAAATGCTCAAGCCACTCATCTATGTAATTTAATGTTAATTATCATGCAGTCATTTCCTAACTGGTAAATAATGAAACACAGCCGTACTTTGGGGGAAAGGGGTTGGCATTTGATGATGGTCTCAGAGGGTCAAGGTTTTGCTTTTCCTCCGCCAAGAGTCTAACAAAATGGTTCCTTTCAGAAGGGAGTGTGTAGGATGGTAGGCAAGCTTCCTTCAAGTCTAAAACAGTCATTAGAAGTTCACTGCAGCCCACTGCCTTGTGTTCACACATATTACCCCTGGAAGTTATCTGAATCAGTGGGACAAGCTAATCTCTATTTGAGAGCACTTCTCATTCTGTTGCTCAGAGTGACAGAGTCCTGGTGATAAATTAATTCCCAAACCCATTTCTCCAAAAGAAACAGTGTACAGAGGATTGAAGAAGGCCGTAACACAGAGGAGTCATTTTCACAGGTAGAAAGGAAATCCTCAGTGATAGAAATAAAAATATCACATGAACTGACTGAGACAGGTATCCTCAGTGGGGTCCCCTCCCTCGGGAGGAAAGGGAGGACTACTTCCCACCAGGATGTCCCCTCTGTAACACTCCATTTTAAAAGAACACATAGTTAAGTTACCTCATGGCTGCTATTACCTACCAGGGCTGACCTGAAACCTTGTTCCTATCCCAAAGATGGGTTTCCTAGATCTGCCAGAGATTACATTGAGATGCTTCATAACAGAAACCTGGTGCTTGACTTTGCATCTGGTCCCCACTGCCTTCCTCAGAGCTCTCCTTGTGACCTCTTCCAAGGTAGGCAGCCCTGGGAAGCCTTCCAGCATCTCCTCTCCCACTCTGTATTGTTAACTCCCATGAGGGCTCTGGCATGGGACACTGGCTATGATTAAAGCCAGTCTCAGCAACTTAGTGAGATCCTGTTTCTAAGTAAAAAATAAAATTGGGTTGGGAGAAGGCCTCTGGGTTCACTCCCCAGCAACATGCACACACACACACACACACACACACACACACACACACACACACAGCCTAGGAGTTTTTAGGTTCCACTCTGGGGACATTGACAATTGAGCCCTTTGTACTTTCTCTCTCCTGGTTTTATGTTAATGGATCCCTTTTGTCACACTTGGTGAGTGATGGGGCTGAGGAATCAAATGATTAATAATGCTCTGATTTAATGTCCCTAAGTCAGGCAGAGAAGAGGGCATGGAGACAGAAAAGGAGAAACAACAAAACCTCTATCTATGCAACCATTTCAACCTTTCTTATGAAAGCCATTTTCCTTGCAAAGCTGCTACTGGCAAAGTGGCCCACACGGGTTTGTGTCCCAGTCCTAAGCTCATGTCCTTTGTCTATGGGAGCCCAGAATTTCCAGTAATGGGCTTGTACTCAAATGGTTTCAAACAAAACAAAACAAAACAAATCTCAGGACCTCCTGACCTCCCTCATCCACGTGGCTCAAACCTGCTGTGGACTTAGTGTCAGTGAAGGCAGTGGTCCCAAGGCTCAAGAGCAGAGTTTGGAAATGTCCCCATGGGGACTGTGCTTAGACCCCCATCTCCCAGGCAGAAGCACTTACAGGGCTGGATGATCAGCTGGGTCCCTGTCCCAAAGGTGAGCCGGCCAGCAGTTCCTGTATTCACACCCCGGGACAACCCTTGACATAAACCTCACTGCCTGAAACTCACATCCTGAGCCTCCGAGCCTCCACAGCTGCTCTGAAGCCCACAAACCCCAGTGACAGCTTATAGTCCTGGCCTGGGCTCCAGGCCACATCTTCCTCCTCCTTACCCCTGGCATAAGAGCTAAAACTCTCACAACCAGGGTGAGGGGCCTGGAAAGGAGACCACCAACTTCATCTCTGTTGACTTCTTCAGGAGAGTGGCCATGGCCACAAAATTCTCTGTCACATAGGAGAGGGTGGGTAGTATGGAGCCCTTCGTCACAAATATTTAAAGGAGATAAAAAGACACTATGATTTGTATATCTGGGATCTAAAGGAGGACAACTCAAATGTCAGATTGGAGCAAATCATAAGAAAAGAAATACAGATTGCATTTTCTGCTCAGACTTACTGGGCCCAACTGATAAACGGGTCCCGGTCCCAAAAGTCAGCTTGCCTTGCTGCCTTCTCACTGTTGTCAGCAGCTTTACAGAAACAGGACAGGCACTTGTCATAAGTGTCTCCTCACCAACCTGCCTGCCTAGGCTTTCTCCTGACACTGATCGCATAAATGCCCTGCAAGCCAAGCAGCGCGCAGCTTTTCTTTTACCAAAGTCACAGGCTTAGGATAAATCTTGAAGCTCAAAACTACAGACCATTTTGCTAGTCTAGAAACCCAAACAGCAAGCAGCAAGGTCCACAGAGACTATTTTTTCAAAAGTTTAAGTTCAGTTTGAAAGCTGTGGGTCACACCAGTGAATTGGTGTGATGAACTCTCCAAGGCAATGCATGGATTTTTTTTTTTTTTTTGTGGTACTGGGGATTGAGCCCAGGGTTATTCTACCTCCAAGCTAACACTCAGCCCAATTTTATTTTATATTTATTTATTTATTATTATTATTATTTTTTTGCAGTACTGGGGATTGAACTCAGGGGCATTCTACCTCCGAGCTATACTCTCAGCCCTATCTTTTTACTCTTTATTTTGAAATAGGGTCTCACTAAGTTGCGGAGTGCCTCATTAGGTAGCTGAGGCTGGCTGCGAACCTGAATCCTCTGGTCTCAGCTTCCCAAATGCTGGGATTACAAGTGTGTGCCACCACGCCCAGCTTATTTTTTGTTTTTGAAACAGCATCTTGCTAAATTGCTGAGGGTCTAGCTAAGTCACTAAAACTATCCTCGAACCTGATCCTCCTGTTTCAGCCTCCCAGGTACTGGGATTACAAGTGTGTGCCACCATGCCCAGAGCATGATGTACTTTCATGAACACATCAAAGTCAATCTCTAAACTGACCTTGAGAAGGAGGGAGGAGGAGGGAGTGGGGTGGGAATTGGGGAAGGGTTAAATGAGAAATGTGTGCATGTATGCCTTTACTTATACTAGCTTGTACCTAACAAAGATGTATGATTACAATGCACCAATTAAAAATAAAAAAAGAAATTCTTAAATGAATCACATTCATTCTTAAATGAAAGTGCATGTATTGCACCAGGAATTTCATTTTTCCCCCTTTAGAATCAAATACTGCTAAATTAGTCTCTTCAATATGTAATAAAACTGGGGCTGGAATTAGGGTGGAGCAGAATGTGTTTTATACTCACAAGATTTGACTCTCAAAATGGTTCCAGAGCCAAAGATCAGCTTGTTCCCATAGTTCACACAGTATCACACCCCTTTACAAAAACAGCTTGGGTGTGCCTGGGGGTGGAGTGGGTGGGCTGAGGGACTTAGAGTGCTGGAGACAGAGGACATTTCCACTTTGCATTTAGGACCTGCTGGTATGTAGCCAAGAAGTCAAAGACATTGTAATAATTGCAGAATCTTGTAAATGTGAAAAGATTGACTGTGTATTGGAATTTGGCTCCTGCTTGCTCTTTGCTGCTTGGACTAGGATGAATGCTACCCCCACCCCTTCCAGGTTTACTGTATCTTTACTTTCACGACTTTTCTGTCCCTCTAGCCAGAATTTTCTTTCATCTCATCAATCGTAATCAGATCTCCCTGTTGCAGATAATTTCACTTTGCCCCGATGCCCTTCCCATTCCAAACCCACACATAACAACCACGGACTACTAATAATTTTTGGACACACTGCTTGGATGTTGAGCTCATGATAGCTGGCTTCCATATGGTTTTCAAATATTTGGGGCTCTGAGTTGGCCTTGAGCTGCTCTGTCCCCTTCTGGGTAAAGCATTCTTCTGCTGTGTTGCTCTTCATGGCATTTTCCCCAAGTGCCTGGTGGTCTCACCCTGAGACAGTTCTTTGACTGTCTGTGGCTACTGTGGCACCCAGGAGTGAACAGACTGTCACTGGTGACTGTCACTGTTACCATAGCTCAGCTCTGCTACTGTCTCACTTTATAACTCTGAACTTCTGTCCCTAGATTCAGAATGAGGAGAGACCATTTTTCCTATCTTATTCAGAGAGAAGAGGAAAAAAAGTCCTTGATGTCTAAAGGTTCTTTATTCAGCCTGGTCTGGGAGGTGCTTTATAATGTAATTTTCACTATAAGAGTTTGAGCCATCCAAGTCCTCAATATTCATGCCTTTAATTTCTAATGCAGAAAGATGAAAAGAAAGAGTCCTCTAGGTAAGGAGTGGTTAAGACAGTTGGGAAATCCAGACTTGGAAAGATTCCATATCTTTGCTCTTTCAGTATGCTTTTTATCTCTATTTTGTGAGGCTACCTTTGGTTATAAACTGAACATATTCAGATGTTCCATTGCTTTTAATTATAGGTGTAAGGAATCTAATTGCCCCTTATTTTCACATTACTCTGTATATATCTCCAGTATACTTCTGCCTGTCTATCTATCTAATCTTCTCTCATCTCTTATTTATTTATTTATTTATTTATTTTGGTACTGGGAATTGGGATTGAACCCAACAGTGTTCTACCTCCAATCTATATCTCTGGCCCTTTTTATTTTTTAATTTTGAAACAGGGTCTTACTAAGTTGCCAAGGCTAGCCTCAAACATGTGATCCTCCTGTCCCAGCCTAACCAAGTACTGGAACTATAGGATTGCACCACCAAGCCTGGCTTTTTTTTCCTTTTTGTGGTACTGGAGATTGAACCCAGAGGTATTCTACCATTGAGCTACACTCTAGCCCTTTCTATTTTTTATTTTGAAACAGGGTCTTGCTAAGTTACCGTAGGCTGGTAACTAATCTGCAATCCTCCTGTCTCAGCCTCCCAAGTACCATGCCTGGTGACATAGTTATTTTTAGCTGTTCATTCTGTGCCTGTGCAAACTATAATTAACCAAATGCTGATGTGCTGCCATACTGATAAACTCCATGGAGGTGGGGCTGAGTTTTCCAAGTCTGAGCTTTCCCCTGGGGATTAGTGCTTAGTCCTCCTACTTAAGTAACCCTGCCCTACCCTGAGCACCAGCTCTTAGCACTTTTTCAAATACCTCTGCCATCTGCAAAAAGAGACACAACCCTGGCTTAGCTGTGTAAAATACTGCTGCCTGACACTGTGTCTTTCTGCCTTTCTGGCTCTGAGGGTTTGCTTGTCTGATATCCTATGTTTCAACTATTTCTTCCAAATGCTTGCAGTACTCAAAGTTAAAATTATCATGCAAGATAAAAGTGAAGATGCAGTCATTCTGTTGGACTTCTCTTCACATGTCACATTAGCACAGGGTGGCAGCAGCTGAAACAGAATTATGAATCATATTTTCTAGTTATGAATTAAATATTCAAGATTGGAGTTCCCCCCGAAAACTCAGATATTTGACTGCCACTCATCTCTACCAGTTTTGAAAATGAACATGTGGAAATTCTCTATCTAAACCTGCGTGGTCCGGTATGACCTCCCCTCCCAAACTGGCCACAGGTGGACTTCCTGAGCAGGGGCGAGGTACTTACTAGGGATAATGGTGAGTCTGGTTCCAGCGCCAAAGGTTACTTTTTCATTTCCATAGTTAAGCACACAGTGCTTTCAGCCATTACAAAAACCATTGCTCCAAACTTCAAGCTCTTCTGCAAGCCCCTGCCCCAGTTCTTGTGAGCCTGCTGCCTGCAACACCACAGTGACCCTTTCCTACCATTTCCTGCTGCTATAACTGGGGAAAAGCATGATAAAAGACTGTCATTAGGAGAGGCTGACATGTTTTAGATTTTTCTGCCAAATTTGTCTTTAGAGAGAAGAATAGAAACCCTCTTTCTCTCTCCAGGTATATCAGTGTATCCCTTGGGTACAACACAGGGACCAGTCTGAACACCCCTGCCTTCCTTCTCCTCTTGAACTATTTATTGTCCCATAGTTCCGTTTTCTGTAAAGTCACCTCTTCCTACTCTAGCCTTGGTCCCTCCTCCCTCAGTTGAAAATCATCTCTTCACCCCTTTTCCAAGATATGAGCCATGAAGAGCTCAGCTTCTCAGTGCAGACGTGGTGAGTGAGAGGAGGGGAGGCCATTGCCACAAACATTGCTGTCTGTTGCCCCCCCCCCCCCCCGCCATGGGAATTTTCAGCAGGGCAGTTAAGACCTATCCTGGCATAAATCATTCTCCTCAGTGTGGTGGGGAGGGGCTCTTTACTATGTTTCAGATAAAGTTATACCCAGAAGCAGAACAACAACAGAGGAGCAGACTTTTGACAGTTCTTTCTGCAGTTTTAAGGGTCTGTTCTATCTGAAGGTGATGAAAAATTCTCTTTAACTTACTTGGAATGACAGTCAAACGTGTCCCCGTCCCAAAATAGAACTTCTGGCTACCGGTGTTCCACTGTGATAGGAAGCTAAACAAAAACCAGGCGGAAGAGCCAGCCAGAGCTTACACCTGGGGCCCCACCCCACCGGGCTATCTCTTTCCGTGCGGGAGCAGGAGCCAGGGTATTAGGAGGAAGCTCCAGGGCTTAGAGCAGCTGTGACCACGTGCAGCTGGAGGGACAGATTCCTCCTGAGAGGGGATTAAAGGGAAGGCTAATGTGCATTCCGCGCTGTCTAATTAAAGGTATAGGCCCGTTTGTTTTATGCTTGGGCATTTAAAAAATTCTTTTTCTTTTAAAACTTAATTTCTCTCCTGATGATCATATGATTCTTAAATGCATTCTAATCAGGACTCCTTATGACATCTTTTGACTCTGGGAAGGATTTTATTTCTTCATGAGAAACTTCTGGAAGAATTCATTCTCTCTAGATGAACTCCCCCTGGGGCTCTGATCACCTTGCTGCTTTTCACCCTGCCTCATCTCTCCGATGAGGATGATGTGAGCAGTGTCCATTGCGCCACCTTGTCCCCCATGTGCACCCAGAATGTGTCAGTAGACCACAGGTCATTTAAAAAGGCCACGCTCAAGTCCCATGCTTTCTATGCCACCTTTAAGAACTAAACCTACATTTCCTGATCTGACCTTTTTTTTTTTTTAAGGACTAAGCCCACATTTCCTGATGGGATCTTTTTTTCTGATCAAAGTATGTTGATTTCTTCAGCTGTGTGTCCTCAACCACCCTTACACCTGCACAGCCATTTGAACCCCATGTCTGTGATGGGAGACTTACTTGGAATGACTGATAAGCTTGTCCCCTGCCCAAAAGTCAGCTTGCTCAAGGAGGTTGACACACAACCACCCAACCCTTTATAATAACTGAGAGGTGAGTCTTCAGGAGTGGGGACCCCACTCTTTTCCCGATGCCAGGTGTCATTCAGCATTACCTATGGGACCTGTGCCGGGGCCCCGGGTAGGCGAGATTCTGTTTGGGAGAGCAGGAAACCTGCTAGGAATGTGCGTTCTCCACCTTGATGTCATTACAATTTCTGACAGTCTGCAGGTTTTAAAAAGTATCAGCCAGCTCCCTCGTCTCCTCCTCTCTTCTCTATTATTCCCCCATCCACACAGCATCCCCATCCGCATCTCACTGCCATCTCCACGCCCTAGCTTGGTGACACGGGCTCCTCAGACACCATTGATCTGCCTTCTCTGAAACAGCATATGTTCACCAGCACATTGTGATTAAAGGACTGGAAATGCCAGGCTCTCAGAGGCTGAGATCTGGACTCCTGTGCCTTATCTCTGGTCAATATGTTGTTCTCATTTGTCTGGCTAATGAAGAGCTGACCTTTCTAAACGGATGCATTTTGCTGAAATGACAACTGCCAGGGAGCTAACAACAAAGGCTGAGCTCCGAAGGCACTTTTGGCCTTTTGGACCATGTTGGCGTATTTCAGTCATTTGGATCCTGAGCTCAAATGTCAACCTCTCAGTGTTGGCTCTCACATTACTGGGTTTGGAGAAACTCAACGAAAAAAAAAAAGAGCGATATTGGTCCAACCTGCGCCCTGCTCATTAGAACCAGATTTCACTTGGAGGCATCTTGCACACTAGAGACATTCTAATAACCCAGTGTTCAGCCTGAGAACAACCTTGGCACATTCTAGCTTCACATCTACTTAGTGTGAATTTATGCTGCTGCTCAAAGGGAAAATAAAGACGGGGGTGTCAGAGGCCCCTTCCACACACACAGAACTGGGACTGTCCTTCCGCCTGAGCAACTAGAGCAGCCATGGATGCTGCCCTCGGCAGAGATCCTGGGAAAACAGTGCCCTGCAGTCAACTGAAGGGACGATGCCATTTTCTTTGATACTTGCCTCCCCAACTCAGTCCTATCAAGTGCAGTAAAAGACATATTCCTGCTTTTTAACTCTCTCCCCTTTCTGTCTCTCATTCCTTTCATTTATCATTCCCAGGCACCCACACTCTCCAGGCTCCAGGATCTCCTCAATCCATGTCCATTTGGCACCTGTAGTTTCCCTACAAGAGCAGAGAGGCTTGGAATGGGGAAGGGAGCAAAGATCTATGGGGGACAGTTTGAGTTTGGGTCTCTGTTGGTTGTGTCCCCCTTCCAAATATCAGCTTCTCATAGCTGTCATGAATCTCCCTGCAGGGGAGTTTCACGACGACTGACAGAAGGAACTTTATGAATCTTAAAAAACAGTCGCGTTTTTCTCTCTTCCCAGCGGGGTGCAGCTGCAAACACACCAAAGCCAAATCTTTCTATCTGCTCTAATTATCAGCCAGGATACAAGTCACCACGAGGAGAAAGGTATTAAGGCTGGTATCTGAAATTCTTTGGAATTAATTGTAATCCTTTGCCTGTGGTTTCAGTGATAGGAACGGACACAGTGGATGCTTATTTCTGTCCATCCTTTCTCTCCCTCTTTTTGTAGTTTTGCATTTATAGAAACAGTAGGAGACATGCAGAGAACACAGAGGGATTTGAAATAAGACCTCCGATTCCCATTCAGTTTTCAGTTTTTCCCTCTCCGCTTTCATTTAAAACCCATTCTGAACTGAATACCACATACCTATTCAAACTTTGTTCTCAATTATCCCTCTCCATTGTGGTTGATAGCAGTGGAAATGGCCTCAGATGTACCAAGAAGAATTTAAGATTGATATAAAGAAGAACTTTCTGACAGGGAATGGTGCTAAGAAATAGAATGAGTTACTCAAGGGATGTCATTTGGAAATGGTGAACCCTTTCCTGTCCCTAAAAAAATTAGGACTTCACCCCTAGAGAAGGTTCTGGAAGCAGAGATTTTAGCTTTTCAAGACCAAGGTTAGCTTTGTTCACAGCAGAGGGAAAGAACTAGGCTCAAAGTCCAAAAGAGAATCTGTGCAATTTGAGATTGAAGAAGAGAAAGGACCTTAGTTAACACTACCTAACTTCAAGCAAGGTCTGGTTCCCAGGAAACACACATTTCTTTTAAATCTGACACCAGGAGTGAAATTCCAGAAACCTCAGCATGCTGCTGTGTCCTATTAGACTTACTTGGATGGATAGTCAAGAGGGTCCCTTGTCCAAACATCAGCTTTGCATAGCCAGCACCTGAGTTTGCACTGTGATGGAAGCCTTTACAAGAACTCCCAGGGGGACCCAAGGCTCACATATACATTCCTAGTTTAATTCTGGGGGAATGAACTCGTCCAAAGGGTCCTGGATCTATGAGACTGAGTTTCCTCTCTCTGGAGGTCAGAGGACCCTTTCTGCACACAGCCCTGGGACATGGATCTGCCGCACCCTGGGGACCTGCCTCTCCTCCCTGTTTCCTCTGGCTTCCATCCTGAGGCTTACTGATTTCTCATGTTCAGCATCTCTCTTTCTAAAGGTCTCATTTCCATTTTACAGCATCATTTTCAGGACAATTTCTCTGATCAGTTTTCAAGACATGTCCTTCCCTCTCCTCGAGGTGCCACACATTTCTGATGACAATGAATTGATTACTAGGAGACAGGAGGAGAGCATGCAGCCTTTTGGAGGCTGCCTAGAATTAGATGAGGCTGGAGTCTATAGTCTCATGAAACTGTCTCCTGAGCTTCCCTTCATGCCCAGGCATGAGAAGGGAAAATGACGGGCACGTTTTGCTGAGCCTTCACACACGTGGCTTTTCTGTCAGTCTTGAGCCTGCTGAAGTATAAGCAGGAGTTCTCAGAAAGTTTACGCCTGAGCCTTGTTATGGTAGCTAACTATCCTAGGGATCATTCTAGGGCTAGTGAAGAAATACCTTATTCTTATTTAGGAAAACTTGAACATCTGGATACCCTACAGTTTCAGTCATGGTGTCTGACCTCACAGAATGGCCCAGTGGCTGTGGTGCTGCACTTTAGTGGGGTCCCCATAGAGCCAGGCCCATGCATATTTACTTGGAGCTGCTGTGAATTTTATCCCTTGACCAAATCAAGTTTCCATTGCTCGCTTGTAATCCCAGCATTTGGGAGGCTGAGACCAGAGGATCCGGGTTCACGCCCAGCCTCAGCTACCTAGTGAGGCCCTCTGCAACTTAGTGAGAACCTGTTGCAAAATAAAGAATAAAAAATAGGACTGGGGGTATAGCTCAGAGGTAGAATGCCCCTGAGTTCAATCCCCAGTAATGCAAAAAAAGAAAAAAAAGTTCCCATTGCTGACAGTCACAACCACAGGATTTCTGGGGGTTCCCTTGGCTCTGTCTGGTAGGTGCCACAAAAAAATGTAATGAACAAAATTCAGTCAGTCTCATTATGTGGTATGAGTGATCAAACCATATCCCCAGAGCATGAAACAATATTTTAGCTGCTTAATTAAATTCAACTTTTAACCTCTTAAACTTTTTCGACAGGGTTTATGCTAGCCTCTCTAGTCATCTTTCTAGCAATTACTTATTAGCAAAAGGTTAAAGCTTTAGCTTGCTGGTTGTTATGAAAAGGGTGAGAGAAAAAGGTTATTATTTAGCTAAGGAGGAGTATCTATGTGCTTTAAGGGTAGTGGTCAGCGATTTAAACAACACTTTCCATCTCTTCACCATTCATAGTATTGACTATCTAAAGAGCCCCCCGGGTCCCCTCCCTTTATTCTTCATAGGACATAAGCAAAACCAGATGCCCGCTCTCAGCTGAAGTCCTTAAGCATGTGGGCACCAAAGTGTTGCTGTGGCAGTAATCTCTACGTTAGTGACAGAAGGAAACAGAATTCAACCATAGGATTACTGGACTCTGGCCTTGCCTTGTGGCCCCTGCATATAAAGAGTCCACTGCACAGGAAACCCAGCACATGGTTGCTGTCCAGAGCTCTGGAAGTTGCCTTCCCTGCACAGATATTTTCTTTGCAAAGCTAGGTTGTCAAACTCCCTGGCCCCTCTCACATTTTAAAACACAGGGGTTTGCAGCTCTCGGGATCCTAAAAGGTCACCAAGTGCTGAGAGGGGTTCCTAGCTTCTTTCTTCATTCTGGAAAACCTACCAGAGATCCCTGCATGTTTCTAGCAAGACACCAAGAATACAATGTACTGTCGGGTCTGCGACGGTAGGGGCCGTTCCTGCCCACCCTGGGGAAGCAACCAAGTCCTTGAGTCTCGTGGGCTGCTTATATGAATCCCCTTGAAGCTTTAATTTGGTAAGATCTCAGAGACTGCTGAACGCATGGGATTTAACAACATCATGTATTATTCATTCTTTCTGTCATCTCAGATGTGCTGATTTTGCTCCTGCTGAGCCAGGTGCTTCTGCACATGAGAACTTCATGACTAACCACACAGCATGATCTCCAAGGCAAAGAGTATTTCAGAATTCTGAGCCGTGTGCCACTGGGAGGCACGAACCCCTTCAGACTGCATGCGCTGTACCACGGGGTCATTTACTTGTCCCCTGCTCCCCAGCCAGTCTTTTAAAAAACTTTGCTGGGCTGTCTTTCCCAATGTGCCTTTCCTGGTGTGGTATCCTACTTGATCATAAGAAAGCAGAGCTGAATAAATAAAACTGGGGTATCTGGCTGGGTACGGTGGTGCACACATGCAATCCCACTACTTGGGAGGCTGAGACAGGAGGTTCTTAGGTTTGAGGCCAGCCTCAGCAACTTAATGAGATCCTCAGCAACTTAGTGAGATACTCTTTCAAAAATAAAGAGTTCTGGCAGTGTAGCACAGAGGTAGAATGCCCCTGGGTTCAATCCCCAGTTCAAATAAAACCCCCAAATTCCATAAAACTAAACAAACAAAAACCTCCCAAACCCACGCAAAACAACGACAAAAAACTGGGGTATCTGGTATCTGACCTTTACTCAGCATCCAGAGCACTTGGCTTATGTCAAAAGGAGATGGGGGCGCTTCACATTTTCCCCATTTTTACTTTATCCGAATTTTATAGCAAGCCAGACTTCAATGGTATTAATTTAAAAGTGCTACTCTCAGAAGCCCACCAGCAACACCGATTTTCAGTAAGTGCCAATAGCAACTCCGGCTTCTCACTTTTATGTATAGCATTTTAAACGTTTTTAGCACACACACATTCTTACCAGGAGGGAAGAGTGGGTGTGTATTTGAAGGAGAGAAATGTATTGTTCTATTCTCACTACTCAGAGGACAGATGAATTTTCCCTCTACTCGTGGGTGAATGAAGCAAAGTGGAGGCCGAATCAATTATTTTGGTAACCAAGGGAAAAAATGGGGTTCAAGGCTGTGCCTGAATTGAACTGACAGTTCTACCCACGGAGACCTCAGTTACTGGACTGGGAACCACGAACAGTTCCTTTAAGAGAAATAAAGTGAAGGTAAAAGGAGAAGTCTGCCTGTAGAATTTCCAGCATTAGTTAATGAAATTGCGGGGTCCCGTTATTTCAGGAGATAAATTTAGGAGTTTTAGTATCTACATCAGGAAGATTTATATTTGGTCTGCTGGATTTGCATAGTCACAATATGCCAATTTCCTCTCTATCTTTTTGGCAAACATTTCCTGGTCTTAGCTGAATCTCTCAGGATCCCGTATTCAATTTTCCTCCCTGCACCAATAATTTCATTTAAGATGGATGATAGGAATGTTTTTTGGCTGAAGGTAATTTAGTCTTTGTACAGGGAGTTCTATTTCCTCTAATGGGGACCATATCCTCCCCCCCCCCCCGCCCAGTACAAATGGTAGATTTGGAAGCTATGCTGGGATTTTTGGAGGGGCACAAAATTAAAATGGGGAGAGTTTGAGTGCCCTCCCTCTCCATACCCTCCACACTTACTTGGATTCACAGTTAAGACAGTTCCTTTTCCAAATGTCAGTTTATAGTTGCCACTTCCACTGTTCCCACAGCCAGAGGAGGCTTTACAAAAACAAGAACAGGGGCTGCTCTTT
>PVLC010002602.1:86746-111726 GCA_004027655.1 Graphiurus murinus
CTGGGGATTGAACTCAGGGGCATTCTACCTCCGAGCTATACCCCCAGCCCTATTTTTTTTATTCTTTATTTTGAAACCGAGTCTCACTAAGTTGCGGAGTGCCTCACTAGGTAGCTGAGGCTGGCCGCGAACCCGGATCCTCCGGTCTCAGCCTCCCGAATGCTGGGATTACAAGCGTGCGCCACCACGCCCGGCTTATAATTTTAAATTTACTTTAAACAACTTATTGTTCGTTTTATGTCTAAGCTGCCATCTTCATTTTGGCAATCTATTTTCTTTTTCTTCTTTCTTAATTGTCTTCCTCTGGCTGGTACCCACATAGTTTCTACTTTATTGTACTTCGGGGGTCACTATTTCTCTGCTTTTTTATTAAAATCACTTGCATCAACTCATTGCATTCTTGGATTTTTGGAGGGGCACAAAATTAAAATGGGGAGAGTTTGAGTGCCCTCCCTCTCCATACCCTCCACACCCTTACTGGGAACTGACTGAAGAGAGGGAGGGAAGCTGAGGGGCATGTTTAGAGGTGAGATTTGAAGGCTTTCCCATCTTTCCTGGTCCTATCATGGAGGAGGAGAAACAAGTAGGTGTCCCTCCAGGAGAGCTTGTAGGACCCTGCCCAGAAAGAAGGTTGCCCTTAGCTTCCACTTTCTCACTTACTTGGGTGGACGGCCAGTCTGGTTCCCTGACCAAACACCAGCTTCGAGTAACTTCCAGAGTCACACTACAGCACACAGCTTTACACAAACGGTGCCCAGGCCCCCTACAGGAAAACATGCAATGGGCTCTCCTGGCTGCCCCAGCCTGCTGTGGCCTGGAGTTGGCGATCCAGAGACGATTAGGCCCTGTCACCTTGGGGTGCTTATTTTGTCCTTCACAAAGTCTCCCTTACCAATTGTAGACATGTATCCGATTTTCAGTTTCTTTGCCAGTCAAATACCTGATGTCTTTATTTTCCCTTCATAGAACTTAAAATTTTCCCTGCTCACCTTTCTTTCAGCCTTTACAGAGCTTTCCCTAAAACTGTTGGATTAAAAGAATCTTTAAAGTCAGAATGTGCAAGGTCTCCTGAGTGAAGTTAAGCTGGCTTTCTCCTTAAAGTTTCTGGTTTGAATCCTAGGGCCTGCTCTTCTGGGACCCAATCCATCCGGTGGAGACAGGAAAGGTTAAAAGGCAATGCAGGGAAGCCAGGGGAAATCCTGCTCTCTGAGCCCTTGTCTCTCCACACTTACTTGGATATATCTGTGTGCTCCCCACCCCCCAACACCCCCAACGAGGGCATTGCCAACACTTGTCGCTAACAGGGAGCCAGCCTCAAAATCAATTCCAGGAGACACTACCCACATGCCCTTTAGTTTTGAAACAGACATGGTTTCTTCCTCAGCTCAGGGAAATTTGATTGAGAAACAGTTTCCAATTTCCCAATGTGAAGAGGATTAAGAGAAAATCTGTTTGTTTCTGTTCTCCTCCTTCCTCCTCCAGCTCCTTTTCAATAGTTTTAAACTATTTATAGAAACATCCCCTTTAGGGTTAGAGAAATGTGGTAAGTTTCTAATCTTTTCATCTTTTTTTTTCTTGCTATCTGTTTACTGCAGTCATATATTTACAATCAAAATTTACATTTCATTTCCATTTGCAGGAGCTCTGATGCACTTTTCTATTACTTCCAGAACACTGTGTGCAATGATAAAACTCTACTGAAATAAACCAAAGCACAAGGAGTTTTTAGGGCTGGAGGCTGACATTTCTCTCTACTCAAGATACATCGGGGATGAGCACATTATTATTACTTTTCCAGGCAAGACCAAGATAGGGGCAGTTCAGCCAACTGAGCAACGAGGCTTGCGGAGTTGACATGTTATGTCTAAATAACTATCTATTGAGCATTGCTCTTTGGGATTAATTTGGATTTTCTTTTTAATCTAGTTCCCAAATGTCAGCTTCCCATCTTTTTAGCTCTTAGAATCTCTCTGACAGGGAAAGCTTAAGGTAAATCTCATGGATGTTTTTTGATTCTCAACCAATATTTCATCTCTGCACACATCACGAATAAAGGAACCCAAAGAAGGATGAATATAACACCTTAGGGAAAGAATTTATAACAGTTCTTTGGGAAAATGAGAATTATGGAAGTGGAATTGCACATGCCTTTTCTGATTACCATTTCTAATATCTGGGGGACTCTAAATATCCAATTCAGCTTGGAAACATAGCAGCTGATACACCTGCTTCTTAGTCCTATTAGCCACTGGACACACAGGTCAACATAGATGCTTTCCTGTCTTAAGTTGTTTAAGGCATAAGGGACTTTAACAAGGTCATGTGGAGGTAACATAATACATAACTAGGACATTCTAATCCAATCTTCCTTCCTTCCTTCCTTCCTTCCTTCCTTCCTTCCTTCCTTCCTTCCTTCCTTTCCTCCCTCCCTCCCTCCCTCCCTCCCTTTCTCCCTCCCTCCTTCCCTCCTTCTTGTGCTAAGGGACTAGAATGTTCTAGGGAAGTATTCTATTACTGAGCCACATCCTTAGCCCTGATTCTAGCCCTTCTAATGTGGATAATCATTTGACTATGAAAATAGATTTGTTTTGAGGCACCCACTGGATAGTTGGTATCTTTTGGGACTTATGAGCAAAAGTTAAACTCCAAACAATTGTTTGGAATGAGCTTCTGTTGCCATAGCAAATAGATATTCCCTCATGAAGCAAAAATTTCAGCTACACTGAAGTTAATTGAAATTAGGTTTGTTTTGAGAATGGTGGGGCAGCACTCAAAATATCTCTCTGGGTATTGCAAGATAGAGAGAAGGGTTGTCATTACATTTGGGTTAGGGAATTCTTCTCTCACACTTTGGAGCTTAGTTGCCACTTTTTCACCGAGGGGCACAGAAATGAGCGGCTATCAAACAGGGCATCTCTGAGGCACAAAGCTCAGCCCAGGCAGGGATGAAAATGGTCTATGAGGACCCAATTAGAAACGAAGAAGTTAACAGCATCCTGGGGCATATTTTCAGAGGTTCACAATTTTTCTGACTAATTTGAATATTTGCTTTCAATCGTACCTTTTCCCTAAATAGCAGCATGCCATTAGTGTCAGTATGAGAATCTTATATGAGAATCTTACATGGTTTACACAACTAGCTTTGCTCCAGCACTGGAATTATAGGGAATTGACAATTATTACCTAATTGCACCAATATGGAAGCCATAGGAAGACAAGGAAGTAATAGAGTGGTTGTTCACCTGTTTTATTTATCTTCCTCCTCTTCCTCCTCCTCCTCCTCCTCCTCCTCCTCCTCCTCCTCCTTCGTTTGTTATTGGGAATTGACCTCAGGGACATTCTACCTCCAAGCTACATCCCCAACTCTTTTTTATTTTGAAACAGGGTCTTGCTAAGTTGCTGAGTGTCTCACTAAGTGCTGAAGCTGACCTAGAACCTGCTAGGTCTTGGCCTCCCAAGTACTGGGATTAGAGGCATGCACCACAACGCCTGGCTCATCTGTTTCTCTGAGCAGGCTGCATCTCCTGTTTCCTTCTGGATCAGCTTGCATCACATATCCCCTGCTATTGCTATGTTCTTGAGTGTCATCTGTATTTTCTTTTCTAAATGCTTTCTGCCCAATACACACTAAACACTTAATTCAGTTTCCATTGGTCAGACATCCATCTCCAACATTAATGAAACCAAACCTAACATTCCCAAGTGCTTAAAGATGTTGCAGACAGTCCTAGAGGGGCTGTTGTTGGGGCTGCCTACATTGTCATTTTCTTCAGAAACACCATGGCAAAAGATGCTAATAATTGGGCAACAGGGTTATCTTTCATTGAATTTCTAAGAACAGTAGCATATGTTTAGAAACAATCTTCATTAAAACATACCTGGTCTAACACTTAGAGTTGTTCCTTTTCCAAATGTCAGCCTATTACCAGACCCGGTATCACACAATGACATGAGACTCTACAAAAACTCAGTTGCTCAAACTTCCCATTGACACTTCAGTGTTTACCTGCCACCCGAGAACCCCCGGATAAAGCCAGCTTTTTATAATGAGGGACTGGCGGTGGACCACCTTGGGCCTTCATTTTTCCTTGCAACTATTGTCGTTTTAATGGACACATGCCAAATTTCTCTGATAGCTGCTTTGGTAAAATAGGAGCAGGAGAATTACTTTTCTCTTAGCCCCATGGAAAAGTACACCAATTATAGTAAAAAAAAAAAAAAAAGCTTAGTTCAATGCTATACCAGTATTATCATTCTCTTCTACTAGATAAAGTAGCACGTGGAGATGAGCAGCAGTGTCCTACATTCATAGTAGGAATACATCAACTGTTGTGTGAATTGGAATCCATTAATGGGATTTGGATTATGAGACAGAATGGACAATTTGGAAATCATTGTTTCAAAGAGAAATTTGAATGTATTAGCTATTCACACTTACATGGGTTCACTGTCAGTTCTGTCCCCTTTCCAAAGATGAGCTTTTCAGATCCGCTCTGAGTCACACACACACACACCACTTTACAAATACTGCCAAGACACTTCCACTAGGTGCCCGGACATGGGGCTCTACCCACCCTGCCAGAGCAGCACCAAGGCAGAATCACAGTGATCTGCAATTATGCAGTTGTGCAGTTATTCCTGAAAAGGGAGAGAAACCATGGAAAAAATCTGATCACTTTTTTTACCTAACAGCCCCTTGGATTGTTTTATGAATTAGTTAAATGATTAGTTAATCTGGTTGATTGGCAGTTGCATAAATTTGAAAGAGCTCAGGCATTGGGGTCAAAAAGTACAGGGCAAATGTTTTAACTTCCTGCACCTCAGTTTCCTTGTCCTTAAAGTGGGGAGAAGGATAAAAGCTTGTTGATGTTGTTGTAAAGATTAGGAATATGTATCTGAGTGGCAGTGGCTCTGCTGCTCAACCCCTGGCTCCATTCTCTAAGACACACTTCTCTGGGGATTATTTTTCACAACTACAGAAGCAATGCAACCGTGACTTCCCCCTCGGACACAACCCCCTCATCAATGAGCACTTAGTTCTGGAATCCGAATTGATGAGTATGTTTCACATGCACTTTCTTACTGCAGCAACTTGAACAAGTTACTAAACCTCTCTGTGTTTCTGTAAAAATAGAAAAAGTTCTCTCTTATAAAATGAGGATAATTAGCACCAAACTCACAGAGATGGTATAAAGATTAAGTGTGGTAATGGGTAGAAAGCATGCAGCACACTGTTTGGTATTTAGTAAGTGGTTAGTAAATCATTATTATTTTCCTTCTAAGAGTCCAAGCACACTATGTTCCTCTTTTCACAATAACCTAAAAATCTGGAAGTCCTTGGGCACTTCTTTTTCCCTACAGATAAACCAGCATGGCTTCTGGGACACAGAAGAGCCACCAAGCAGTTTGACAAGGTGGTTAAGTGATTTGGGGAGAAATTGGAAGCTGCATGCAGCTGCATATGTACACCTCCACGGGATGTAGAGAGGGCATCTTTCATCCAGGCAGGACTTGAATATTTGCAGAAATGGGACAAGCAGCCACAGCCCATCAGTTGCCATAAAAAGGATCTCAAAGTGCATTTATTAAGAGAAGCATTTATTAAGAGCAGCATTCATTGCTCTGCTCTACTTACCAAGATTCACTGTGAGCTGTGTTCCCTTCCCAAATGTCAATTTAGAGCCACTGGTTTGCTGAACACTGTGCTGAGGGGCTTTGCAAAAACCTGTGGTGTCAACTCCACGAGCCCAGAATGTTTCTCCCATCTCCAAATTTCAGAAGAAGGATGAGTGATGGGGCTTTTCCTTTAGGTAGCCCAGAGCTTCAGGGCTGAGACATATGTCCAGAGATGGGATTTTCACTTCAAGACACCGGAAGGCTCAGCAAGCCAATTCTGTATACATATTCTGTGGTGCAAAGCAGCCACATAGCTGATGCAATCTATCATAGAATATAAACTCTCGCTGGGAAAGAAATTGGTATGCAGAATTTATAGTAGTGTTTGATGGTCATAGTTATTGCCTGAAGACAGGGCTAGCATTTCATTCAGGTCCTTTTCATCCCTGCCTCAGTATGCAGATGGCTGTGCCTTTCACCTAATATCAAGTTCAATTATTTGCTCTTACTTCAGCTACACTCCCACCTACAACAAGCACATGATGATTTTGATCTCCTTTTGGAGCCTAGGGTTCTGTTTTGAGTTCAGTAAGTTTTGCATAAAGAATGTTTGGGATGCAAATAATGCTGCCATGCCAAGGACTCTGATGTTTTCCTCTCCCTTGTGTCTGGACTGGTCAGAGGCCATGAGCTAGCTTGACTTTGCCCTGGACCTTGGTATTGGGGCTCAGTTGTGTGACCCCAAGCAAGTTCACAACCTCTCTGAGTTTCACTATCTTCATTTGTTGAATTAAAGGGGTAGATTAAGAGATCTTTGAGAACTTTTTGAACTGTGAGTCTTTGAATTTGATTCTCTGGATCTAATTTATAAAAAAATACTGTGCAAATTCTTATCCCTGACCCATTGAATCCTCCTCCCCATTCCTTAGACAAAATAAAACAAATAAACACAAGAAAAGCAAGTCTATACTTACTATATGGGGGAATGGAGCTTTCCCAAGCCTACCATCTGCCTTAACATTTGATCTTTGAAGTTAGAATTTTGCAACCAAATCCTCAGGGAGAAGTGCTTTTTCTTAGGAGCTTCCAGATAATTCAAAAACCAAACCAAATAAACTGACACCTTTGGTTTAAACATAGTACTTACTAAGCTTCACTCTCACTTGAGTCCCTGTTCCAAAAGTAAACTTTCTATTTTCTTCCTTCCCACAGGGCCTGTTGCCTTTACACAAACTAGACTCTTGTTACCTGCCAGAAAAGCTGGTTTGATATTTACAGTCTTTTCCCACTGAATAAGGGAATCCATTTTCAGGCCTCTGATTCCAGGTGTTAGGCACTGAGGGACTGTGCTAAAGCACCTCTTCTCTGACTGGAGAAGGCTTATAAGTAACAGAGCCCTTTTCCATAGTGGAGGGTCTCAGTGCTTTTCACACAGTGATTGCCTTTTCCAAAGGTCCCCTTAGTGCTGGGCTGAGGCTTCCTTTTCTTAGACCCTAGTCAGTCTCTAGTGTGATTAGGGGAACAAGAGGAGGCCAGCTTCTTGAGCAGTCATTTAAGGTTGTCCCTCTCCTACTAATGCAGCCCAGGACTCTGGCCAGTCAGGTCAGGATGGTCTAAAGTTCTTCTCTGGCTTCATGGGGAACTAAAACTCCATTTCCAAACAACCCAGCAGGATTGTTTCTTGCTGTCTGTGCTATTGTCTAGATTTATAAGAAAATAACTGCTGGGTGGTTTATCACTGGTTCTGACCTAGGGCAGGGAAGGAGACCCCAGTGGGTCATTAAATATACAAGGGGTGCCTGGCACCCCTTTTCATTACTAGAAAGACTTTTTATTACTGGAAAGTGTCACTTCTCCTTTGCTGACTGCTGAGAGTCTAATTTCAGAATTCTTAAAATGCTTTCTTCCTGTAAACTTTACAGATCAGCATATGAAAATTTGCAACTGAAAAGACAAACCTGCCTTGCAAAATAAGGAACTATATGCCAATGCCAATCATAAAATAACAATTGGCTTACCTGGTGTTGAGGTTATCCATGCCATTGTGCACATTTTTTTTCTTCTGTCTGAAGCTTAACTACTTAGGGTCACTGTTAATGGTGTCCTAGTATAAAAGCTAAATCTCTTGTTGTTCATCCATTTTCTGGCCCATTGATAAAATCCCCGTATCCCTTAGGGCAATGATAATGCCTCCTCAGAAACTGGTTCAGATGATCCTTGGGAAAAACTTGTAGGCTCTTAATAAATATTTGTTAAATTGAATTGTATCAAACATTTATATTTTGTTCTTATTCTTAAAAGAATGCTTCAATCTCTCCAACAATTTTCAGATAGGAAAAATAAAGTAATTCTGTCAGATATTACTTGCTGAGTTTCCTGATTCATCTAGTCTTGGTTCCAAATGTCAGTTTCCTATTAACTCTATACCCACAGGAGTGAGCACCTTTACAAAAACCGCAGGTGTCAGCATGGTTCAAAGGAATGTGCCATCAACTTCGCTCTTTCCTTGCTAGAGAGACACCCCTCTGTTCCCCATAGGTGTCCCATGTTCACTGGGAAAGGGCTGTCTTCCTTCCCTCCTTTGGAGTTGAGATAGGAGAGAGTAGAATGGATTTCAGGGATGAAGATGATTAAATAAGATATCAAAATGTTATCACTCTATGCAGAGCCTTTTTTTTTTTTTTTTTTTGGCCAAATTGATGGTTTCCCCAAAGGCTGTTTTCAGCACTTTTCTCTCTCCCAGATGCAATAATAACTGGATTTCAAGTTGGCATCTGGGTATGGTCCTCAGGCTCTGATGAGTCACACATATTGAACCAAGAAATTATGCTACCCTCCAACGAAGAAGTATGCTTTCCTTTTTCCTCTCGCTGGGCAATGGGGAGTTCAGGCAACATGCACAGGGGGATATAAACTAATAATTTTCAGGTCAGCACTATCGTTTTACACATTAGCATGCTAGCGTGTGAGACTTGGAACGGAACTTAGTGATTGCCTGGGCAAATGCCCTCGTTTCAAAGATAAAGATGCTGAAACCCTGAGGGAAATTTGCTCAAGGTCATGTAGGTAGGTAGAGCAGAGCTGGGGCTAAAATTTGGGATGCTTGATTCCAAGTTGTGATTTCTGCTGCTTCCTTCATGTGCCCCAGGAGAACAAGGACATTCCCTGAGAGGGCTCTGTCTCTAGGGGCAAGATTGGCTGGCCTGGTATATGATTTTTCCTGTTAAACAGTAGGTAAGTCATACAAAGGAGGATGAGGAACATAGTTTATGATTTTAGAGAGAGATAGAACTTCCTCATTCATTTAAAAAATTTTCATTTCTAAGGCTGCAGGCAACAGCAATTGATAGCAAGGGAAATGGCCCATGAGATCCCAGGGAAGCCAAGGAAAAGATAGAGATTGAAAAATTTGCCCTTTACCAAAAGGATAATCCAACAGAGAGTTGGCTCTGATTATTCTCTCTGCAGGACTCATTACAGGGAATGACATCAAGAGCAGGGAAGGTACAGACAAAACAGTGTGGGGCTGCCTCCCTTGCCCACGCATGGCGGATACCTCTAATAGACACATTACTCTTTTCCTCTGGGTGTAGATGTGGCCGTGGAATCCTTCTTCCCAGTGTGCTCGAGAGCTGTCACTGATGGTCAGCTCTTGGTAACTGAGATATAACCTGTTTGCTCTCTCTTCCCTGGAGAACAACTGGGGAGAGGATCCTTTAGATGCCTTGAGAAATACGGTTGACAGGAGTCAGGCCAGGCCCACACAGTCCCATCAAGAAAAGCTTCACTGACCTGGTTGAATTGAGACTGTTCTTTCCCCAGGCTGCTCCAGAGGTGGCAACAGCAATGTCATGGAGTGTCCCTTCTTCCTCATAGCTTTTCTTCAAACACCAGCTTTGTAGAGGGCACGGGGCCTAAAGCCACGGTGGGATTCTTCATGCTTCTTATTGCCCAGATTGGCAAGATCCCTCCCCCAAGCAGAGGCCCTGGTGACTACTGTGCTGCCCCTGCCAGGAGATGGAAGACGTCTGGTGGCTCTAGTTCCTCCTTGGGATTCTTTCTCTTAGCTTCCAATGAAGAGGCAAGTTCTGCTCCTGGGATCTTGGAGTGGAAGATGGCACAGGAAGAAATGGTGCAGAAACTCTTCCTCCAGACCATTCACCCATTATCATACATTCAGATATTTCTAGGCTTTTCCTTCTTAATTATGTTTCTATTCTTTCATAAGAGATCCAGTTGCTGGTATCCATCCAAATCAATTTCATGTCTTTGACTGTTGCATTAGGCTTTTAGTAAGTGGAAATGTCCATCTATCCTCTTAGGGTGCTATCTCATATCCTTGAAGACAATTCTCTTTGAGTGACTGGTGGGGAACTGGTTCTTTGGGACAACAGAGAAACAGCTGCCAGTCTCAGGGTTGAAAGGGGAATGGAGACAGAGAATCATTTTGACTTAAGTTGTGAACAAAGAATGTTTTCTTTCCCTGACCTATTTTCTGTTAACCTCTGGCGTGACCTATTTATAGAGATGGGATAACTAAAGCAGCAGAGGGCGCTACAAGGTTAGAAACAAAGCTGCCCACCTCAAAGGACACTGGGAGAAAAGTTGCTTTGAGTGACAGGAGTGATGGAGACCCAGCTGTGGGACAAAGGTATCTTTGTTTATCAAAGCTCCTGGGCCACCCAGTACAGGCACTCCTCTTTTTTTTTTTGTACTGGGGATTGAATCAAGGGACTTTCTACTTCTGAGCTACACCTCCAGCCCTATTTTATTTATTTATTTTTAGTTTGAAACAAGGTCTCACTAAATTGCTGAGGGCTTTGCTAAGTTGCTGAGGCTGACCTAGAATCTGCAATGATCCTCCATTTTCAGCCTCCCAAGCACTGGGATTACAGGTGTAAGCCAACATGCCCAGCTCAGGGCTCCTTTTGAGTGGTGATTTGGGACTGAGGAAAGACAGGCTAACTTCATAGGTGGGAGGATGTGCCTATGGAATATATAGTCTACAGATACTACTGTAAGGGAGCTGGGGCAGAGATACTGAAGGGCATTAGGTCTATAGTGAGTTACCAAATCTTGAGGGTCTTTTCTTTCCCTAGACTTTGGGGTCATTTAGTCATTCACAAGCTCCAACTTTTAGAAGACTTAAGAACAGTGGACTTGAAGGCTCATTTCTCATGCTCTGAATGCTCATCCAGCTTTGGGAAGAGCACAGCTGGCTCAGGTCTCAGGGGAGCGCAGTGCTCTGTGACAATGTGCTTACAGCACTGACAGCAAATTAAAGATGCGAAGTCTTTTTTAACCATTGATTGGTACAACTTGTCTTTTGCCAGATTTCACGACTTTATTTTTTAGATTTATTCAGCATCTTTTCTCTGAGTTGCTTGACGAGAATAATTCTCTCAGGAACTATATTTGCCTATCTATTTAATAAAAATGACAATAGCAACAGCAATACCTAACATTCATAAGTCATTTATTTGCTGGTTGCATTGCATGTGTTATTTCATTTTGTTTTTCAATACTCCCATCTAAAAGCTATTGCTATTATCTCCATTGTGTGGGGCTTAGGTCATGGTTAAGGTCACATAGCAAGGAGATTCTGGAGGTGATATGAACCAGGCAGGCTGGCACCTGGTCACGCCCTTCCTAAGTAGTGCCTTCCAAAGGATGTTGGAAGGACACCAGGGTATGGTAATAAAGAATGTTGGAAGGACACCCTACCCTGGTGTCCTTCCAACATCCTTTGTTATCCTATGCAAGACTCAATGTCTGTACCTTTGTGGTTAGGGGATAGGATGTGCCCTTCTGTATGTGAGAGTCCATGAAGTCCACTGGCCTGTTCTTGGACATGGTCAGATGTAACTGAGATTGGACAGTTAGAGAAGTAGCAGTTAAATCTGAAAATTGTTTCTGGACAGATCGAAGGGGGCCCTGGGCTCTGTATAAATATCAAGACTGTGGGTAGGGACTGAGTCAGTCTAGGAACTTGGGAGACCTGAAAGCTCTGAAATGGATTTATGCCAGCAGGGACAGTCTCTGCTCTGCTGGGATAGCCTCTGTGCTCTGAACCTTCTTCTATGTCCAGGAGTCCTGGGGATGCTTATGGTGGGAACTTTGGCTTACTTAATGTTTACTTTGGTTGCCAGGTAAAATACAGGATGTCCCGTGAAATTTGAATTCCAGATAAACAATGAATACTTTTTCAGTAGACCTATGACCCAAATATGGCATATTCCAAACATCACTAAAATTTTTGTTGTTGTTTATTTGAGGTACCCATCTAACTGGATGTCCTATATTTCTGTTCAGGAAATCTGGCAATCCTATCTGTGCCAGTGGTGAGTTTTTAAGTGGAGAAAGTTGCAGTCTTTTATTGCACAAAATTTATTGATTGTCTATCATGTGGCTGACACAAGCCTGAGCCTGGATATATATCAGTGAAAAGATAAACACAGTCCTTATCCTTTTGGAGGTTATATTATGGTGCGTGTGTTGGGGGGTGAGATGGAAGAGAGAAATAATAAGTATACAAAAATATGATGATTTCAGATGGTGATGTGAGAGAAAGTATGAACAGAGATGTAATGGAGGGAGGCTATGGGGGGGTGAATAACTGATTTACTTGGAGTGGCTAGGGAAGCCTCTTTGAGCTGATGTTTGTGAAAAACTGGGCTGGAGTTTTGGGTACCTAGAAAAGTGAGGCAGATAGAGCACCAGAAGAAAGGCCACCATGAGCAAGAAGGAGCAGCCGTGGGCAAGGCTGGAGAGGAGGCAGGGCAGATCCTCCCAGGGTGGCAGAGGCCCAGGAAAGGAAGTCCAGCAGGCACCATGTGGTTTACATTTGATAAAGACCTGAAGACCTGCAGAATGGATTGTCCAGGGACAAGAGCAGAAGTAAGGAGACCAGTTAGGGGGTTATTGCAGTGGTCCCTTAAGAGATGATGATGTCTGCAGGAGGTGGTGGTAGGGGGATGGGGAGAAGTAGATGGACTAGAGATACATGTTTATGGTAAAACTGACAGGTCTACAGATGAACTTGCTGTAGGGAAAGGAAGACACAGGAACTCTCACAGATACACCTAGGAACACTCCCCAGCTTGGGGGAGTGAGTTAGTATTCTCTTTTTTAGAGCAATGTTCCCTGTATGTTGCATCTTGGCTCACAGGGAACAACATATGTCTTGGAGGGGCTAGCCCAGGGCTGGAGTCACCCCACGCAAATTTGGCCACTATGAGCACCACTCATGGCAGTTCACCCAGTGGGAAGGTCTGCATGGGGTGTGCCAAGTGTGTGCTGTACAGGGCCCCAATGGGAGACAAGCAGTCATGCTGGAGGGATGCACTAAGTGGTCTCAGGATCAGGGTACTCTCAAGCATCTGATATCAAAGATTGTTTTAGAATCAATCTGGTCCAATCCCTTTCCCACCCTTTTTACATAAAGAAGTAAGGGGCTTATTCATTGATTCTAGTTATCGGGTACTCATTTGTTTGTACAATTTATTGAGTTCTACAAAGTACATACATCTGTGCTATTCAAAATGTGATTGTGGACTGGTACCCCAGTCTATGACCATAGGATACAGAAATGGGGTGTAAATCACTTTTTAGCAATTGGATATCCAAGCATGTGATCACTGGGCTTACAGTTTCTCCTCCTTCCCTCCCTCCCTCCCTCCTCCCTTCTCTTCTTTCTTTCTTCCTTTCTTCTTTCTTCAGGATTGAACCAAGGAGGCTTCTCCTTCTGAGCTGCACCATAGCCCTTTTTATTTTTTTTTGTCTTGAAACAGGCTTTTGCTAAGTTGCTGAGGCTGGTCTCTAGCTTGGGGATCTCCTGTCTCAGTCTTCCAAGTACTGGGATTACAGGCATGCGCCACCACACCCAGCTTCTCTTTTTTTGTCTTAAAGTAACTAATTTTCACTGCCAAAAGCATTAGGTCAAGATGGATAGAAGACCAACATCACCACAACCACAGCAGTTTCCAGGGTAGAAGCCTCTGAGCTACAGCTCTTTCAGTCACATGACCCTCCAGGCTGCCTTCTCTCATTAACCACCCATCTCCTTCCTGTGAGAAGCCCTAAGATGGTCTCAGGAACCTTGCTTTATTCTGTATTCTCTGCTCTGATATGAAGAGATGGTTCTTATCTTGGCTTTAGCCTTTTGCTTTTCACATTCATTTGTTGGTATTCCTCTAGCTCCACGCCCCATTTCCCTTTCTCTGAAGGCCTCGTGCTCTTGCACACTTGCTTTTTCAGTCTTCCTTTGCCTTCGACTTTCATTTCTGTGTGCTTCTCTTGTCTCTCCCTGCTGGTTCCTCTGAGCTGTGCCTGTGCTGGACTCAGAATTCACTATTTTCTCATTTCTCCTCTTCGTAGACAAGGGCATGCTGTGTAACCAGATGATCAGGAGTTCCCTGGACTAGACGGTGGCAAGTGGCCATGAGATAATATTGCTCTGCTTTTGGGAAAACATTAGTGTCTCAAATAAAGGTTTATACTGGTACCAAAAAAAGCCAGGTGAGTCTCTTCAGCTTATCCTTTACAGGGATAACAACAGAGCTAGTAATTCAGATTTTTTTCAAGGTCCATTTTCTGTGACGCACGATCAGACCCATAAAACCTTCCACTTGGTGATTTCCACAGAGAGGAGGGGAGAAAGTGCCACTTGCTACTGTGCTCTGGGCCCTCACAGTGATGTAGGTGCCCAGGGAGTCTGCATGTAAATATCCCTGGGGGAACAGCTCAGCAGAGCTACACGTAGGGAAGGCCATTACCAGACCTAGCATGCTTCTCTTAGTTACTTTGTATTCCAGCCTGGCCTTTAGAGATGCCCTAAAGAGATTATTGACTAACAAAAGGCCTGGTCACGTTAGGGGGACACCTTGGCTTCCAAGGAGCAGAGCATCTTCCACTTGGACCCAGTGGGCCCATGACACCGGAGTGACTTGTGGTTGGCAAGGGAGAGCTGCAGGGTTGAGGGCGTATTGTCTTTGTTCCAGGTCTGTGCCAAGTTTGTTGTGAGGGTATTGGGACTGTGCAAGCGAAGGACCAATCTAATTTAAAGAAACACCATCTGCAGTGTCCTCATTTTAGTTCCCACCATCACTTATTTATTACTGTGGATTGATCTGTTTTCATTTTAGGAATCAAATTGGATACAAAGTCATTTAACTTTAAAAAATTTTCCAACCGGGCGTGGTGGCGCACGCTTGTAATCCCAGCATTCGGGAGGCTGAGACCGGAGGATCCGGGTTCGTGGCCAGCCTCAGCTAACTAGTGAGGCACTCCAAAACTTAGTGAGACCTAGTTTCAAAATAAAGAATAAAAAATAGGGCTGGGGGTATAGCTCGGAGGTAGAATGCCCCTGAGTTCAATCCCCAGTACCGCAAAAAAAAAAAAAAAAAAAAAAAAAAAATTTCTAATTTACCTACATTCCACATTTCTTTTTTCTAGTCACCTAACCCCCCACTCTCCATCCCCATTGTTCTCTGATACCTCCATTTTCCTTACTTTATTCGGAGAACATTTTTCTTTCACTGAAGAACATCGGAGCACTCCTATTGTCTGTGAATCCCAGAATCCCAGTTTTCAAGGCCCTGAATTTGGAGCTTGGGGGTGTTTCCAGAGGAAATCATTTCCTTCATGGAAAACTGACTATGTTATGTTGAATTAGATATACACTTAGTCCCTCCTTCCTCTTCTTCTATCAACTTCTCTGCCTTAAAAGAACTATTAGAGTTATTAGATGTAATGTTAGAAATGGAAGAGGCCTTAGACATTATGTTACAGGAAATACACCAAAGCCCAGAAAGTAGGGGACATTCCCAAAGTCTTATGGCTGATTGATTACCAGTGTTGGGAATCAAGGATGCACTGTTACACTTCTAGGTCTGTCTCCTGCAGCTGCACCCCAGGGGACTTTACCAATAGGCAGCTTGGGTAGCAATTTGTCAGAAACAGAGGGTGTGTGTGTGTGTGTGTGTGGGAGAGAGAGAGAGAGAGAGAGAGAGAGAGAGAGAGAGAGAGAGAGAGAAAGGTTACTTTATGGAACAATGGAAAGAGCATGGGCTAAGGGAACCTCAGGCCTTGGGCCAGTAGCTCAGCCTCCTGGGGCTTCTGTTCTGCTGACTGCTGAGCATGCCACTCAACCATATAATGGTCCACAAATAGTGGTCCCAGATCTACAGGCAGTCAAATGCCCCCTGGCTCCTGTCTAAAGTTTTTTTCTTGAGGGTCCTTTTAGTGGAAGAAATCCATAGTCCTGTGATGTGCTATAATGGCCTCCCTTCCCCGCTGGCACATAAAGCAGAAGTGTCTCATTTATTGCTGACCATAGGACAGTCCTGAAATTCAGGCCAGCTAATATTCAGACTGACACCTTGCCCTGATTTGGGGGATGCAGTGAACTCTTGTAGCAAGAACTCCGGGCTGACCGTCTTGAGATGTTGATCTGTTCCTGACATATTCTGCCTCACTGAATACTTCTTCAGGGGATGGACTTTTTTTTTCCCATTTGAAATATGTGGACATAATCTTTTTATTCCTAGCAACTTCAGAGAAACATTCTAAAGTCACACAAGCTAACAGGAGTGAATGTTTTAGAAGCAGGCATTCTTTACATTACAAGGTGAAGCTGTGTGTTTTGTTTTTCCCGGTGGACCTGGCTTAGACCCATTAACTCATCCTGCTGCTGTCTCCTTTCCCTTGGGCTGTAAATACACAGTGTGGGAGTTTGGGTGCTAGGACATTCTTGAAGTTGCTCTTTCGCTTGTAAAGCCCGTTGGACACTCCAATAGGAGCTGAGGAAACCGCAGTACTGTGCTACTAGGGCTCTGCTACCTGAGCACTTGGGGAAAGCTGTGGCCTTACTGAGGCCAGGGTGGCAGGGCACAACACAGCACTGAGGGTGCTGTTGTTATTGTTCTAACAGCTGCAGCCGCAGCAGCAGGAAACTCAGGGCTGCACTCCCCAGTCAGGAGCCTCGGGCTTGGGGCTCAGGAAGCTGTGGTGTGACCTATAAGCGCAGTTTGGCTTCCGGCTGACTAATAGTGAGTTCACAGAGCTGACTTTCCTCCCTGCGGTGGTCTGCTGTAAGTAAAGCCACAGGCAAGGTATACACAATGCAGTTTAATAAATGCAACAGAGAAGGGGGCTGAGAAGAAAGGCAAAACACCATCAATGTCAAAGGCCCAGGCAAAATACACCGTGATGTGTGCATGTAGGTTTGAATCACTTTGAAATTTACTATGATGTATAATTACATTGCATCAATAAAAGTATTTTTTTTTAAAGGCCCAGGCAAAATGATCAGTGCCAATGATCTTAAACTCCTCATGCAAAGATTGGTAGGCAAAGGCAATAACTATATTGTTTTTATGTGGAAAGATGTCTCACTCCTATCTCTCCCTCCAAAAACACTTGCATAGTGAGTTGCTTGAAACCAAGGCCTATACCTTATTAGTACAGTGCCTGGGACTTAGAGGGATCCAGTTCATGTATGTTAAACCAATTAGCAGAGAGAAATGTTTTTTCTCCATATTTTACTCTGATCTTTGCTGATAGAGTAGGAGTCTTTGAATGAGATTTTAGAAATGTCATTGCCACTTGGAGAGTATTAGGAAAGTCCAATGTTTTGCTTGTAAAGCCCCCACCCCCCCCCGGCCAAAAGCAGAAAGTGCTGAAATTGTCCCCATTCTTGCACTGTGATGCAAAATCTCTACTGTGGCTGCTGGAGTAAATATGGAGGCTGGGAGAAGCCACAGAAGAGGATGAGGATGTCAGCCCGGGGTACATCTAGTGCTGTGTTGAGCACAGTCACCCAGGTTTAGATAAAGGGATTCCTGCTCTTCCTCTCCATGGAGAGTGGAGATGGGGACTTGTTGGTTCCTATTTTCTACTTCTGGAGGTAAAGTAAAAAGGAATGAAACATAATTTTCAAAGTCTATCAGTTATAAAAGTAAAATAAAATAGGTCTATTTTTTATATCCTTCTCTTTATAAAGCAGCATATAAAGTAGTTAGGACCATGAACTACCATTCCTCAGGAATCTTTGTTTTTTTTCTACAAGACTGGAGGATGAGCTGAGTTTGTGGCCTTCAAAGGGAAACTGGTTTGGTTTGGTTAGTTTGAGAAGTCAGAAGCCCTGGGAGACAGCATCTTTGTAAGCTCTTGGTTTCTTTCAGGAATTGTAGCCTCCTCCTGCTGGTCAACCTGCAAATGAGGACAAGTTGTTATAGAAGCACAGACTGTGAGTTTGGAAAGAGTTGTAAGGGGAATGGCTGGTACATGCTGTGTTGCACCATTGCAGACATCACTAGCGATCTTGTCACATGTCCCTTCTACACATGGCAATAGTCTAGGTAGTCAGTGTAGTCTATCAATGTTGGCACAAATCATGATAATCCCTGTGTTCTCATATAGTTGTTCTTAAACACAGGCCTAGAGAGGGGAGGCAGCCTGGCTAAGGAAACACAGTGAGTTAATGACAATGTCAGGACTCAAACTCTGTTCTTCTGACTCATAGGATAGTAGTATGTATGTTTGTATGTATGTATGTATGTATGTATGTATGTATGTATGTGTGGCACTGGGGATTGAACACAGGGACATTCTACTTCAGAGCCACACCCCCAGCCCTATTTTTTATTTTGAAACAGGTTCTCACTAAAGAGGGCCTTGCTAAGTTGCTGAGGCTGGCTGTGAACCTGTGATCCTCCTGTCTCAGCCTCCCAAGCACTCTTTATATAGCCATGATGCCTGTATCCTTGGAACTATGTTAGTAAAGTAGCAGGTGGGGCTTGACTCCCATTTGGGAATGACTGGATCAGACCTGTCCCACACTCTGTCTAGGGTTGTCCTTAGAACAGGAGCTGGAACTGATGAGCATTTGGGGTTTGGGGAAAGGAGTAAGAAGGAGGAATTTCATGGGAAAACCTAGTGCTTGGTTTGAATTTCATGTAAAAAATTGCCTGAAAATGGAATGCAAGTGATAGGCAAATAATTAACATCTCAGCCCCAACTTTCTATGTAACCTGTGTAGCTAACAGTGGACTGTCCACTACCAATGGGGATGTGGGTTCATCCCCAAGTCAGGCTGGTGCACATATCAGGGCTCTATGATTAAGGAGTGGGAGCTGGCATT
This sequence comes from Graphiurus murinus, assembly GCA_004027655.1. Taxonomy (NCBI): domain Eukaryota; kingdom Metazoa; phylum Chordata; class Mammalia; order Rodentia; family Gliridae; genus Graphiurus; species Graphiurus murinus. The sequence continues at coordinate 105,504 of PVLC010002602.1, forward strand.
TCATTTATCTGGGTTTTTTCCAAGTTCTTTCCCTTCCTGAATATTCTTCAGGTGAAGCTTCACATATGGCCTTGCAAATAATCCTCTTGGTCAAATAAACAAAATAGTACTTTAAAAAAGACTAATTTTCTTTATTTAGTTTTGATTTTCTCCCTCGGGCAGACGTGGTGGTTATTGATTGGTATATTAGGAAAAGAGTACCTTTTAGTACATAAAGGGTTTTAAGTCTGGTTTAAAATAAAAGGATAATAGAAGAAGGGCCACTATGCTGAGTATCTGAGATAGCCTTCCTTATTTATTCTAAATATTTCTTTGTGTTTTTTGCTTCCTGGTGCTTGTTTTCTTTTCCATTTATAAACCTCTTTTCCTGTGTACAGCATAATTTGGGTGGAGTGGGAATAAGAAGCAGTCAATTCTTACCTTAAAAGAAAAATAACTTGGCAGTCAAGAGAAAATTGATGGCTACACTCTTGGCAAACAGCATCCGTAGCCCCAGCACTGTGAGGGACATCATGTTCACCTTCTTGGCCTGAACTGTGGTTGAACAACAGTAAAGATGGTGACTTTAGGGAAAAACCAAATTCCGTTTTAGTCCTAGGGTTTAGAACACAGATACCAGCTTGCCCCAAATCACCGTGGTTTTTCCTGGTCTGCATGTCCAGTTGGGTGCCAGGCAGCACTTAGAGACCTCAGGCTGCTGCTGGCACTCAACCTGGTCAGCTTTGGAACCCCTTTTGTAGATGGGCAAGCTCTGCTGAGACAGTTGGAGGCTGGAGGGAACTAACTGGCCTTTCCTTCTTTTGAAAGTTTTTTTTTGGGGGGGGGATAGTACTAGGGAATGAACCCATAGATGCTCTACCACTGAGTTATATATATGTCCCCAGTCCTTTTTATTTTTATTTTTTCATTTTGAGACAGGGTTTTGCTAAGTTACCCAGGCTGAACTCAAACTTGGGATCCTCCTGTCTTAGCCTCCCAAGTACTGAGATTATAGGCATGTACCACTGTGCCAGGCTGAAAGTTTTATTTATTTATTTATTTATATTTATTTTGAAATCTGATGCTTCTTGGTCCCACCTGACAACCACAGAGTTTGCTTTAACCCTCAGTTCTGAAGTTGGTTCTTCTGACTTGAACTAACCTTTGGGTTCACGGCAGCTCTCTGAAGTTTCGGTCATGTTTTTAGGCTCTTCTGGATTTAGATTATCTGGAACACACAGCAGTGATGAAGGTTACATTGACAACCAAGAGGCTGGGAGGATTTCAGGGTTTTAATACTGGTGGAGGCTGAAGGTAAGCACACTGAGGACCAGAGGGTGCACCTTAGTTAAGATCAAACAGCTGTTTACACAGACAATATCTTCTTGTTCTAGGCTTTCTGGGCACCATGCAGCCAACAACCAGACATGCTCTAACATGCAGGTAGGTCTAGGATCCTTAACTCCATGACAGGCTGGGCTGCCCCATTTACTGCTAGACCAGACAGCAAATGAAGCTTCAATGCCAGAGTCTGGTGGCAGGACAGTGGTTGGGGAAGAGGAGAGATGAGACTGACATGAGATGGGCTTTATCTAAGATTCCAGCTAGGGATGCAGAGCTTTTCCTTTCCCATCAATGACAAATACCCTAAGTCTTTTTTTTCCTCCAGAATGTTGCTAAATTGAGGACAATATGTTCAGAGTTCACATGTGAAACTTCTCTTTTCCCCAACTTTCCTTCTCCAGTCTCCAGCCCCTCTGAGTCAGATACCTACCCAAAGGGCTTTTCGGTCCAATGTCAGGGGGTCTCACGGTTTCATTGTTGTGTTGAACTAAGCATGTCACTGAATTCGGATCTTCATACTGACCAAGCTTGACTGCACTGTACTTGCCACTGGGAGAGATGACTATAGCAGGGTCAAATTCTGCTATCTTCTTGGAGTGTTCCAGGATTATATTTATGTTCTTAGGATAGAAATCCTTCACCAGACAAGCGACATTTGTTCCATTTTTCATGATGAAAACGGATGGTTTGGTAGGAGGCTGATTTCCTGCAAATAGAATCAACTTATTTCGTGAGATGAATATTTACCTCTTTGTGGGAGTTAAACTGTGGTGTTACCTCATTTCTCCTGGGGGGGGGGGTGTGTCAAACACTACAATCCAGAACTCCCTGCATCCTGTTAGTGGTCTGGGCTTATCAACACCTCCATGAAAGAATGGCCAAGGAGAGCAGAAATGAAGAGCAGTTAATTTGATTTCTAGTTAAGAGTTGCTAAGTTGTAGGGCTGGAAGCAGAGATGGAAAATAACTACAAAGAAATTTCTGGATCATCTGGGTTTCAGTTATCTATGGTTTGTTAACCAATCCTCTGGACAACTGAGGTCAGGATGCATATCCATTTGCATCAGTTGGTTATTGTAAATGTACCAGCCCTTGGCAGGACATTGAGGCAGCATTCATGTTTTGCATTATGTCAATTAAAAAAACCAGAGAAAGTCGATGTGATGGGTTCCAACACTCTGAGGATGGCAGTGTGGGAGTCACTGCAGGGTGTTATCCCCATTTTATGAACTGAAGATGGGCTGAAGTTAAGCAGCACATCTCTCTGCCTTTAGGCGAATACTTATCCTTTCGGAAGGGTCAAACTACTGTACAATTTCTTTTGAGTCTTTAATCAGAGGATAACAGCTATCATTCTCAGAAAGCACTTATAGACATAAAACTAGTTTAAGCCCATTTCTTGCTTTATTCTAACAGGAGCTGTGGAATGTTGGTCCCAGTAATTGGGTCCCCTACTGGCCTTTTCTTCTTTCATGCCTCACCTTGAACTATCATCTATCTGCTACTCTGGGTATGCATCTTTTTCTTTCCTTAAAATGGAAAGCTTTGAGAAAGGAGTAATGATTCTTTCACACTGTGCTGATTGAAGTTTCTGAATTGGGATAAATTTTGTGTCCATGGAGACTTGGATTCCTAGGCTATCGTCAAATAACCGCTAAAGAAAGAGCCTTCCTGGAATCAGGAAAGACAACCTCAGAATGCTGAGCTGGGTATATTTTCAATCCTAAGCTTCATTTCTGATTTTAAATATTAATGGCTCTTAGTATTTGTAACTTTGGAGAGTTTGGCCTCTTGGAATCAAATGAAAATTATGTTAAACTCTAGGGTACTTTTATCTTCTGTGTTCTACAATTAAGACCTTAGGTATTACTGAACAGAAAGTCAGTAATATAGAAAGATTTTAAGCAGAAAGTTGATGATGAATATATAAATGGAGGAAAAGTGATTTCCCTGATACTCTGGGAATCTTCGAATCTGGGTTTGAGCTTCTGTTGTGAGCTGTGTGAGCAGTAGTAAATCAGTTGGTTATAACTGGTTGAGACGGAGTGATCATTAGCTAGGAAGTTCCTGCTGATCACCACTTTGTAAATGGACCATGGCTGATCAGGGCTTTTCCAGGAAATAAGCTATTCAGAGAAGCCCCCTTAACATTACAATTACAATTCCACAGTTTTTTTTCTATGCCAAGAAGCTCAGTTAAAAGACTGTGGATGGACATCTTTAGGGAGAAGATGGGGCATAGGAGGGTCTCCAGATGAAAAGGAGAGATCCTCGATAAGCAAAGAAGTTGATCTAATTGTAGTGGATGCATGGGGCAGAGGGACGCCCTAAAGCACATGATGTACTTACACAACCATATCAAGGTCACTCACTGAACTGAACCTGAGGAGGAGGGAGGGGGAGGGAACGGGGTGGGAATTGGGGAAGGGGTCAAATGAGAATTGTGTGCAAATATGTTTTTAACAACTTGTACTTAACAAAGATGTATGCTATATTGCACGAATTACTATAATAAAAAGTAAATAAAAAAAATAAAAGACTGGCTTCTGTTCCAGTTACTCAGGGCAGGAAACTCATTCCTAAGAATCTGACTCCTTTTTTTTTTTTTTAGTTTTAGCTCTGGGCAAGAGAGGAGATGGGGATTTTTTCAAAGGGCTTTCCTGGAACCTGCTTTCAACCTTCATGGGAAATCCTTCACTGTTTTGTTTTCTTGCATAGCTGAAGACATTGATTGCAGAAACAGATAACCCTCGCAGTAACGGCTGGAAACCACAGGCCGAGCTCACCTCCCTTCACAACTGATATTTCTTGTTCACTATCCTGTCTTTGGTTTGAGATGTATTATGGAGTTATGAGTTAAAGAGGATATTTGTCCATAAAAAAAAGTCCTCTCTAAATCCACTCTCCCCACCCCAAAACAAAAGACAGCAACAACAAAACCTGAAAGGAAATTTGTCCATAAAAAAAGGTCCTTTCTAAATTCACTCCCCCTGAGACATAAGACAGCAACAAAACCCTCAAACCCCCATCTTCTTGATTATGTAAGGGAATAACTCAATACTACTTTAATTTAGTTGGACAATTAAGGCTTGCTTGGGATTTTAAAATATAAATCTATCAGGTAGTTGTCAATAATCACTCTAGGCTGGGAGATTGGTTTTGAATAATTTGAACAGTGTAATGTAGCTGAGAAGACAGATGTCTCAAGAAGTCCATGCACTTATGATACTGAGCTCTGAACCTATTAGTTAGCATATCGGAAATAGCATAATGCACTGATTTAATAAAACTTTTTTTTTAAATTAATGTCTGTATGTTAAAACAATCAAAAGAAAAAAAAGAAAAGTGTCTTATTTACTTCATTCTTTGACATCATGGTAACCAAAGAAAAGGATATATGATAGAATTAAACCTTTAAAATATTAATAGAATGCATTCAATGTAGATGTCACATGTATTCTAGTCTGTTATATGTTTGAATTAAGCAAATAACACTGTTATGTAAAGAAATTACATGTATACATTTGTCACATTATAAATGTAAAAAAAAATACATTTGAAGTTGTTGTAAGATTTCAGACAATATTTAAATCTTATATAAGATTTAAGAGTTTAATTAGCTGCCCTTTGAGAATAATCTCTCTTATTTCATGGATAAAGTTGTACTTCAACATGTGTTTCTAATGAATTTGTTTGAACAATTGATATTCTGTTTTCAGACTTTCTTTTCTCTCTCTCATTTGTGGTACTGGGGATTAAACTCAGGGGTGTTCTACCTCTGAGCTATACCCCCAGCCTTATTTTATTTTGAAACAGGGTCTTGCTAAATTGCTGAGGCTGGCCTCAAACCTGCAATCCTCTTATCTCAGCCTCCCAGGTACTGGGATTTCAGGCATGAGACACTGCGCCCAGCTTAGACTTCCACTTTTTATGATTATGAATACAATTCTAAGATTACGTGCTGGTAAATAATACAAAAAGAACTACATGTCCTTCCTAAACAGTCTTCTTTAATTTAGATCCTTAGATATCTTCTAATTTAGATTCTCATAGAGTCCTACTGGTCCCTGAAGAACTGCAACATCTATAATAAATACCACTCAGAATTTTAAGACTCTGCCAATAGGATTTAACTTAAACTCTAAAAGTTTGCTCTATGTGATTGCTCTGACCAGATTGAGCACCTCTCTCCAAAATCTTGCAAGCTGCAGGGTGGCTGTAGTTTGCAAGGAAGCATGCATTCTAGTCTACCTAACTGAAGGAATATATAAGGATCAAGCAACTTCCTGGGGAATTTGGGCCAAAGTGTCTCTGTCACTGTCTCTCCTGTACCTGAATGCTCCAACTCTTAGTATTTTTTTTTTAGATTTTGTGTTTTCTGGGTTGCATTAAAGATTTCAGCAATCAATGGGACTATGGTTTTAATATTCATATATTTAAAGATGAAAATAGTTTCAGAGCTATGTCAGTGACTCAGTGTCTTCACTCTGGCCCACTCCACATCTGTCCTACTCCATCGCTTAGTTACAAGTTAATCTACTAGTTATAATTTATAAGGTAAATTAAATGGCAGCCCCAGCCCCAGGACTCAAATTATTCATAGAAATATAGGAAAAAGATCAACTTACGGGGCTCCACGATGAGTCTGGTGCCAGTTCCAAAAAACATCTGTCGGGTGTCCCAGGAGCACATTATGGCACTGCTAACAGGTAACCAGCCTGGGGCTGGCCCTGGGGCCTGGGTGCAAACATCTGTGCCCTGCCTCCCCAGCCTGGTGTTTCAGCCTAGAGACCCTGCAGCTCAGAGAACTACAAAGCTGTCCTTGATGAGATCAGGGGGCTGAGAGCACAGGGTCTCAGTTCCCTTTGAAACTAATAATAGTTGAACAGCTGGGTAGGAAA
>PVLC010002603.1:0-11913 GCA_004027655.1 Graphiurus murinus
AAAAAAAAAAAAAAAAAGAGGGACTCCAGGTGAAGGAGAATCCTTAGGTGAACAAAAAATTTGACTTAATGGAAGGTAATGGGAGGAGGGGGACACCCTAATGAGCATGATGTACTTACAAGATCACATCAAAGTCAATCACTAAACTGACCAGGAGATAGGGGGAGGGTGGGTGGGAATTGGGGAAGGGTTAATGAGACATATGTGCATGGATGTCTTTACCTGTACTAGCTTGTACCCAACAAAAATGTGTGATTAACCCTGTTGTACCCAAGAAATGTATAAAAATCCATGCTAAAAAAAAATTAAATTAAATTAAATTTAAAAAAAATAAATATTATAGTTATATATACATACAGTTATAGTAATACTGCAATATTGACACCCAAATGGGCAAGGTTCACAATATCTGGCACTCAATCAAAAATTCAGGAAACTAAAGGAAAAGACTAAGTACAGTAATGATCAAATCTCAAGAGATTGAGCCAGGTGTGGTGGCGCACGCTTGTAATCCCAGCACTCGGGAGGCTGAGACCGGAGGATCTGGGTTCGTGGCCAGCCTCAGCTACCTAGTGAGACACTCCGCAACTTAGTGAGACTCAGTTTCAAAATAAAGAATAAAAAATAGGGCTGGGGGTATAGCTCGGAGGTAGAATGCTCCTGAGTTCAATCCCCAGTACCACAAAAAAAAAAAAAAAATCTCAATAGATTATTAAGAAGTATACCATCTGAAATTAAAAATAAACTCGGTGAGATTAACTACAAATTAAATATTTAATATGAAATGATTAGTGAACATGAAAACATAGCAGTAGAAGTAGCCCAAATCAGAAAGAAATATATTCAGCTGGGCCCAGTGTGTTGGCACACACCTGTAATCCCAGTGATTGGGAGGCTGAGACAGGAGGACCACATGTTCAAGGCTACCTCAGCAATTTAAATTTAGCGAGGCCCCTAGTACTTGGGAGGCTGAAACAGAAGGATCACAGGTTGGAGGGCAGTGTCAGCAATTAGTGAGACTCTCATCAATCTAGCAAGACCCTGATTCAAAATAAAAATAAAGTAGGACTGGGGTGTAGCTTGGAGGTAGAATGCCCCTGGGTTCAATCTCTAGTAACACACACAAACACAAAAAGAAAAATATTCAAGAAGAATGAATAGAATTTTACCAATCAGTGGGAAACTTCAAATGGACTTTAAATATATGTATAACTTCAATTATACATATACATACAACTCACGAATAAATATAATTGGAGTTTGATAACAGAAGAGGTTAAGTGACAAAAAGCTTATTTGAAGAAATAAGGGCCTCAACTTTTTCAAGTTTATGAAAACAATAAACTCAAATTCAAGAAGCTCAATGATCTCCAAGCAAAAAACAAAAACAACATTAAAAATTACATCACGCCCACTGTTGTGGTCACACCTGGAATCCCAATACTTGGGAGGCTTGAGACCGGAAGATTGCAGGTTTGAGGCCAGCCTTAGCCATTTCGCAAGATCCTCAACAATTTTAGTGAGACCTTGTTTCAAATTAAAAAGCTAAAGCCGGGTGTGGTGCCCCATGCCTATAATCCCAGTACTTGGGAGGCCAAGACAGGAGGATCTTAGGTTCGAAGCCAGCCTTAGCAACTTAGTGCAGCTCTCAGCAACTTAGCAAGACCCTGTTTCCAAATAAAAACTAAAATAGGGCTGGGGGTGTAGTACGGAGGTAGAAGGCCCCTGGGTTCCATCCTTAATACTAAACACACACACACACACACACACACACACACACACACACACAACCAACAAACAAAAACTAAAAAATAGGGTTGGGGGGAAGGTCAGAGGTAGAACACCTGTGCTCACTCCTCAGTACCCCCCCCAATCAAAATGCATCATAATCAAATTTCTTGAAACAATGTATAAACAGAAAATGCTAAAAGCAGCCAGAGAAGCAGGGTATGGTGGTGCATGCCTGTAATCCTAGTACTTGGTTGGGAGATTGAGAGAGGAAGATCGTAGGATTGAGGCCAGTCTCAGAAACTTAGTGAGACCCTGTAATAAATAAAAAATAAAAAGGACTAGGGATGTAGCTCAGAGATAGAACACACCTTGCTTCCATTCATCGTACCAAAAAAGAAAAAGAAAAAAGCAAGCAAGTAAGCAGTCAGGACAAATTGGGTTCAATAAAACAAAGGCGAGAATGGTAGTTAATAAAAAACTAACACAGAGAACTGAAGACACCTTTTGAAGATACTGAAAGAAAACAAAAATATCACTCTAGAATTTTCCGAGCAAAGATTTTCAAAAATGAAGGTGAAGTAAAGACTTTTTCTTTTTTTTTGCGGTACTGGGGATTGAACTCAGGGGCATTCTACCTCCGAGCTACACTCCCAGCCCTATTTTTTATTCTTTATCTTGAAACCGAGTCTCACTAAGTTGCAGAGTGCCTCACTAGGTAGCTGAGGCTGGCCGCAAACCCGGATCCTCTGGTCTCAGCCTCCCGAATGCTGGGATTACAAGCATGCGCCACCACGCCCGGCGTAAAGACTTTTTCAAATGTATAAAAGCTAAAAGTATTCAACCCCAGTAGATCAGCAATACAAGTAAAGTATCTTTTTTAGGTAGAAGGAAAATAATATATGTAGAAATATGCACCTACACAAAGAAATAAAGGGTGCTGGAGATGGTAACTAAAGGGATACCTATATAAAAGGCAATATGCTGGTTATTTCAGTCTCATCAAGAAATAATTGGGGCTGGAGGTATAGCTCAGTGGTAGAGTGCTGGCCTAGGAAGCACAAGGCTCTGGTTTCAATTCCTAGCAGGGAGGCAAACAACATACTGTGGGATATGTGGCATAGATAGGAGGAAAATGTGCAGTAACAACACAAGGCCAAGAAGGAAGAAATATAAATATACTGTTATAAGAATTCATATGACATATAAAATTGTGGCATAATAGTACTTGAAGACAGACTTGATAAGTTAAATATCATACTTTAAACCCAGGGGTATAACTGAGCAGTAGAACATATGCTTAACTTGAACAAGGCCCTGGGTTCAATCTCCATCATCAACAACAGAAAAAAAAGGCAAAAAATCTAAAACAACTACTAACATAGACAAAAGTGTAGCTAATACAGCCACAACAGAAATAAACAGGAATTTTCAAATGTAATTCAAAGATAGCAGAAAGAGAAAAAAACATCTATAGACAGGACAAGCCAGGCATGGTGGTGCATGCCTGGCATCCCACACCCTCAGTAACTTAGTGAGGCCTTCAGCAACTTGGTGAAACCCTATTTCAAACTTAAAAATAAACAGGGCTAGGGATGTAGCTTTGAGGTAGAATGCCCCTGAGTTCAATCCCCAGTACCACAAAAAAGTAAATAAAATAAAAGAGGGCTGAGAGTGTAGCTCAGAGGTAGACTGCCTTGGGGTTCAATCTCCTGTATCACAAATAATAATTAATAATTAATAATAATAAAAATAAAGAGATAGGACAAGAAAAACATAGAGGAAGATGGAGATTTGAAACAAGAAAGTTTCCTCTACCTTTAAAGCTGGCTTTGAATAAAACCCAGTTTCCTGCTAGTTTGACTCTAGCAAACTATTTGTGGAGCAGAGGAACAGTGCAGCCAGGCCTCTTATCCCACTCCCTTAACAATTCCACTGTGTAACAGTTTTGATGAACCAGCCAGCAGCAAATAGCCTGTCCTTGAACTCTCGGGCTTAAGGCAGCAGTGATCTCAGAGGAGGCTTGTCTGTGGCTGGCCCAACCTACAGCTGGAATTTCAGAAAATCTTAGCAGCTGCCCAGAAACATTTTAAATCCTGGAGGTCTTTACCTGTCCTTCCTGCTGTCTCCCAGACTGCCCCAAAGTGCTTTGTTGGTAAGTTAAAAGGCTTACTGATCCTGTGGCTCATAAGCCACTCTGGGTTGTTGCAGCAGTCTGAACATTGACAATTTTGTCTCTGCCCATCCGAAGCTTTGGACCTTGAGTGGACCATTTTTTGGTACTGGGTGGTATGAGATAGAAAGCTGTTTGGAGCTTACACATGCCATTCAGAGCTTAAAGAAGCTGTTTGGGGCATGAATAAACCAAACCATTTACTTTAGGGGTACTGAGTGGAAGAGATGAAATTTAGAGGACAAAAGATTTCCTGGTAATGTTATTGGTTTGTTTGAAGACCTTGTTTGTGTTTGGTTTTGGTTTGAAAAAGATTGCAGCTTGGTCTATGAATGTAGAAGCGCTGGCTAATTTATTAAACAATTTTATATGTTTACTTGACAACTGGCTCTACATGCTTCAGCAACAGAATTATCCACTAAGGTAGGGCATTCCATTTCAGAAAAACATACTCCATTCCTGGATTGGTTGGAAGGAACTATGGGCAGCTCATCCAGAAAGTTCACATAAGGGTCTTATCAGCCCCAAACCTTGGGCTACCCCATTCACTGGGACTGGGACTTTCTCACACATGCAAGGAGGATTATCTGGCTCAATGGTGAGGAATTCCTAAAAGCAGCACATTTCAAGGTCTCAAAACATTTTCCAACCAAAGGCTTTGCTTTAGTCATCAAATGAACCTCTATCAAAATTCATCTGTTTTTGCTTTACTTGGACATCATGGTTTTCTTCTCTGGTGAATTCACTTTTTGATTCTGTGTGCTTAAATTATATTTTTGTTTTTGTATTGTCTGGTTAAAAGTTTTTCATTCTCAGCTGAGTGTGGTAGCACACGCCTGCAATCCTAGTATTCGGGAGACTGAGACAGGAGGATTATAGCTTCGAGGCCAGCCTCAGTAATTTAGCAAGAACCCATTCCAAAATAAAAAATAAAACAGAGCTAGGGGTATAGCTTCGAGGTAGAATGCCTCTGTGTTCAAACTCCAGTACCCCTTCCCCCCAGAAAAACGGTTTTTTCTTTGTTAAACTGGTTATTTAGTTTGCTGGCCCAAGTCTTAAAGATGATTTCCTACCTGGCCTCAACTGAGAATGAAAATTTAAGAATTACAAGCTAGTTTAAGATGATATCAGATAATAATATGACTTTTAAGAGTAGCAAATGATAAAATTAAGGTTTGAAATTTCATTGTATGTGCTTTTATGTTTATACTTTTTTTTATTATATATTTGCCTGGTACCACAATTGGCTTATAGAAGTAGAAGGACAAGCTGGACTTGGGGTGCATGCCTGTAATCCCAGTACTTGGGAAGCTGAGACAGGAGGATCACAGGTTAGAGGTCAGCCTCAGCTACTTAGTGAGGCCCTCCGAAACTTAGTGAGACCCTGTTTCAAAATAAAGAATAAAAAATAGGGCTGGGGATGTAGCTCGGAGGTAGAATGTCCCTGGGTTCCATCTCCGGTATCACACACACACAAAAAAAGTAAATACATACCTCAAAACCTGCTAAGTTAGCCCACCTGACTTCTGATTCATAAATCAGACTTTCATAAATCCGAGACAAATAAGTTAACATGACCTTGTTGATGAGAATGTCTTTGTAATTTGGTAACTAATTTAATGAAACTGGAAGGGCTCACCTGTTCCTTTGTAATAGATGAGGTACTGCTATTTTTCCTATTCTTTGTTTAGGCTGAGTACTTAAAAACATATCCTTTTAAATGATTTTGTGGAGCTGGGCATGGTGGCGCATGCTTGTAATCCCAGCATTTGGGAGGCTGAGACCGGAGGACCCGGGTTCACGGCCAGCCTCAGTTACCTAGTGAGGCACTCTGCAACTTAGTGAGACTCGTTTTCAAAATAAAGAATAAAAAATAGGGGTAGGTGTGTAGCTCAGAGGTAGAATGCCCCTGAGTTCAATCCCAAGTACCGCCAAAAAAAAAAAAAAAAAAAAAGATTTTATGTTTACAGATAAACCTTGATTTAGAGATAAAAATCTTGGACTTTTTCACATCTTAAATATATTGTGCTTTCTTTTGAAAAATATGTGATGTATAAATCTATACATATGACATTCATGGATTATCTAAAATATTAATTGTTCAGTAGGTTTGGAAATTCACAAATGAGCCTATGCACTATAATGTCTACGCTGAGTTTGGGTTGAGTTCTAAAAGAGATTATAAATTGTTAGTTAAAACATCGGCAAAGTTCTTCAGCTCAAAGAATTTAATCTTCTATATTACTTTTTTTCTTTGTTCCAGTTCTAAAAATAAGCAAAAGGAAAATTCAGATTATTTAAAATGCTAATAATTTATGTACGATTTATTTCTAGTTTCTAAAATGACATCATTTATGATGAGCTATAATTGTGGGGGTTTTGTTGTTATTGTAAATTAATCATGAATCCCAGCAGAAATTTTCAGAAATTAACTGTCTATATTCTCATTCAGTAACTAAATGTTATATGTATTTCCAGAATTTTTATTTTATTTATTTATTTTTAAAAAAATTTTTTTTTTCCGGTACTGGGGATTGAACTCAGGGGAATTCTACCTCCGAGCTATACCCCCAGCCCTATTTTTTATTCTTTATTTTGAAACCGGGTCTCACTAAGTTGCAGAGTACCTCACTAGGTAAGTTGAGGCTGGCCTTGAACCCGGATCCTCTGGTCTCAGCCTCCCAAATGCTGGGATTACAAGTGTGCGCCACCACGCCTGGCTCTATTTTTATTTTTTTGGTGCTGGGGATTGAACCCAGGGGTATTCTACCTCTGAACTACATCCCCAGCCCTATTTCTTATTTTGAAACAGGGTCTCACTAAGTTGCTAAAGGTCTCACTAAGTTGCTGAGGCCAGCCTTGAACCTGCGATCCTCCTGTCAGCCTCCCAAGTACTGGAATTATAGATGTGTGCCACCATGCTCGGCATGAGTTTTTTGTTGTTGTTTTGTTTTGTTTTTTTGATACTGGGGATTGAACCAAGGAGTTTTCTAACTCCAAGCTACACCTTCAATACTTTTTGCTTCTCATTTTGAAACAGGATCTCCTTAAGTTACTGAGGGTCTCATTAAAGTGCTGAGACTGGCCTCAAGCCTGTGATCCTCCTGTCTCAGCCTCCCAAGTACTGCGATTATAGGTGTGCACTATTGTACCTGGCTCTGAGTAGTCTTTATATTGAATACAAAGGAAATTTGATGTTTGAAATGTTTTCAGATATTAGCTTTTTGCGACATCATCTTAATAGCTGGGCCTTGAGCATGGCTCGGCCCACTGGAATTCTGCAAGGCAGGCAATTCCAAAAGAAGGAATGCATGGCATTTCCCACTTTGCATTATTATATTCTGGAAATTTGGGGTGCTTTGGGTTTTGCTTTCACATTAAGTATAAAGAAAAATTTCCTAGAGACACAGGATGGCTAAACAGATTGTGAAAAGAACAATGCCTCAGCTGGTCTCAGAGATATTCATTAACCCTCTACAAACATCAGGAATTGAACTTTGCAAGCTTAGATACAAATCAAAGGAACTTAGCTCTACTATTTTTTATCTGTGAGTAAAGAAATCTTTAAGACAGATAGTTTCTCTCTCAGAAACACCTCCCCCTTGTCCCACCACTTATTAACTACTTCCTAGCTACCTGACAGGAGCTGAGCAAATAGTGAAGATTTAATCTAATGAATAGTTTCCTCTCTGTAGTTAACCTTTAACACTGTTTTAGTACTAAAAGAATTTTTATATACGTATTGTATTCTGTAACCTTTGCTGTTTTATTAATCCCATCAAATACTATTGGAAATGACTCTTCTAGTTAAAGATGTACCCACTCACTTTAAGAAAAACAAGTCTCGGGCGTGGTGGCGCACGCTTGTAATCCCAGCATTCGGGAGGCTGAGACCGGAGGATCTGGGTTCACAGCCAGCCTCAGCTACCTAGTGAGGCACTCCACAACTTAGTGAGACCCAGTTTCAAAATAAAGAATAAAAAATAGGGCTGGGGGTGTAGCTCGGAGGTAGAATGCCCCTGAGTTCAATCCCCAGTACTGCAAAAAAAAAAAAAAAAAAAAGAAAAGAAAAAGAAAAAGAAAAGCAAGTCTGTAAAAATTCCTGCCACAATGTGAAAAAGAGTATAAGAAATGATGGCTAACATGAATTAAACAGATACGTTACAACACTGCATTGGGTGTAAGCATATTCTCCCGACCTCTTCTCAATCCCCACCTAACAAGGGACTCCCGACCCTGTTGCCTTGAGGGCTGGCCCCCGACAGCTTTTAAAACTAGTTTTCCTCTTTCCAGTATTTTTTTTTTTGCGGTACTGGGGATTGAACTCAGGGGCATTCTACCTCCGAGCTACACCCCTAGCCCTGTTTTTTATTCTTTATTTTGAAACCGAGTCTCACTAAGTTGCGGAGTGCCTCACTAGGTAGCTGAGGCTGGTGGCGAACCCGGGTCCTCCGGTCTCAGCCTCCCGAATGCTGGGATTACAAGCGTGCGCCACCACGCCCGGCTATTCAAGTATTTTTTAACAATTTGCCTCATTAGAAATAATTCATGTTGATATACAGGCCCTAAATTTGTGATTGCTAGAATTGATGTTACTGAGGATATGAAGAGTATGAAGTTGCTGAGGCTGGCTTCAAACCTGCAATCCTCCTGTCTCAGCCTCAGTACTGGGATTTCAGGTGTGCGCCACCATACCTGGCTATACGGCATTCTTATAGAACAACTCTCAGAATTAAGGTAGCATGTGACATGGGCTTAAGTTATGAAACTGTGTATGGCAAACCCTTTCCAGCCTCTAGGGTAGGTGTCTTACCCTTTGAATTAGAAGATGGAGTTAGGATTAAACAATATGTACAGCAATTGATCACATATCATATTGCGTCAGTGTGCAGATCTGACAGAGGAGCCACTCCACTTCTTCACTTGGGAGACATAGTGCTGCTAAAAGCCTAGAATGGAGCCTCATTAGCCACCAGCAGGTGCCTGAAAATGGGGAAGGGCCCATCTGATATCCTAAGAATAGCTCACAGGTCGCTCTATAATGGAGACCCCTCCATCCCTAAAAAAAAGGAAACAAAAAGTTCTATTTCACCCTGTCAAGATCTTTCATTCCCCAAACCCAAAACTCCCATTCAGCAGGAAGTGGCCAGATAAGAGGCAACTTCCCATCTCCCTCATGGAAATGGGGTGGAAGAATTGACAGCGGGAAAATGTAACAGAGATTAAAGGAAGGACTCTATAATAAAGGTATTTCCATTTATGGTTTTATGTTTTATGTATAAACTGCCTTGGTCTTATTGTTCCAATCAGCCTTCCTAAAATGTTCCTCAAAGCTGGCAAATAAATCTTGCACTATGTCTAATGTCAAGATGGGAACATTTTATTCAGTGTTAATAAGAAACAAAATATCCAAGTCCAAAGAGCAAGCAAGGCTTTAATCTGGAAAACGAAGTGGGGAGAGGGGTTCACTGTAGATGAAGTGGACAGCCATGACAGAGTCAGTGGTCAGGATTGTCCACAAAAGAAAATGTGGGTGGCGCGGCCTTTTGTGGAGTGGCTGGCACAAAAAGGCTTTGGCATTTTTAGGCTAATTCCTTTAAGATTTTCTTTTTCTTGTGGAAAAGACTCTTCTGCATTTCAGCGTGGTCCTACACCTGGTCTTTATGGTTTATTTGATTATGAATTGGACGATCAGAAAAGACACATTCCATACGGTGTAACAGTAGGAAAGTAGAAAAACTTTTATTTCAGCAGGTAAAGATTATTAATTAAGGCCTGTGAGTTTATCCACAATTTTTTACTGGTCTCTGTCTTAGCCTAATTTACTTCAAGTAAATGTTGTATAATATTTTTCACTAAAAAAAAAAAAAAAGACTATTTCTTTTGGGCACATATAGATCTCCTTCTATCTTTCTAGTATGTCATACCTGTTTTTTCTTTGGGATCTATATTACTTTAAGTGTCTTTTATTTTCCCCATTTTAATTATCTGAAAGCATAGGATAATAAGTTTAGGTATGTCCCTAGATGCTTCAATTCTAGAGAAACTTAGAGTAACTTGCAAAATACATTTATATGTAGGACCCAACAGTTTGGCAATGACTGATCTGCTCTTAGCACTAAGTTTACAAAAATAGTGTCTTAAAGAAAATTTTGTTTAATAAGACAATTCCCTGTTTCATGCTGAATTTGTTAGGATTTTGATTGCTTAATACAGAAATTTCCTTTTTTTTTTTTTTGGTCCATTTTTGCCACCGCTTCTATGAAAGCTTCCCTTGCCTTTGAGTCCTTAGAAGATGGAGATTTGAAATAAGAAACTTTCCTCTATCTTTCTTCAAAGTTGATTTTGAATACAACCTATTTTCTTGCCAACTTGACTCCAAGTATTTGAAAAGCTGAAAAGCAGAAGCAGACCTCTTGCTTATGACGACAGGTCCGCTCCTAACAGTAGCAAAGGCTTTTCCAAATAGAATTAATAGTTGCCAAATATGTTTATTTATATCACCTAATGCCAACAACCCATAATAAAAAACTGAAAGGGCTTACCTGCTTCTTCATAATATATGAGCTACTACAATTTTTTTCCTATCCTTTGCTTAGATGCTTTAAATACAACTTTTTAATCCTTTTGTTTTTACAAAGAAGCCTTTATTCAGAGCTAGAAATCTTTTGTGTTTTTCATTCCTCAGATATGCTGTGTTTTCTTTTGATAAATGTACAAAACTTGTATCTAAATATGACATTCATAGCCGGGCGTGGTGGCACACGCTTGTAATCCCAGCATTCTGGAGGCTGAGACCGGAGGATCCGGGTTCGTGGCCAGTCTCAGCTACCTAGTGAGGCACTCTGCAACTTAGTGAGACTCGGTTTCAAAATAAAGAATTAAAAAAAATAGGGTTGGGGATATAGCTCGGAGGTAGAATGCCCCTGAGTTCAATCCCCAGTACTGCAAAAAAAAAAAAAAAAAAAAAAAAAGAGCATACTAAATATGACATTCATCGTTTATCTAAAATATGGTGTTCAAAAAAGTCCAAACTGAGTTTGGACTGAGCTCTCAAAGGGTTTACAATTGTTGCTTAAAGAATATTGGCAGGTTGGGTGCCATGGCGCACTCCTGTAATCCCAGTACTTGGGAGGCTGAGGCAGGAGGGTCATAGGTTCAAAGTCAATCTCAGCAATGTAGTGAGGCTCTCAGCAACTTAGTAAGACCCCGTTTTAAAATAAAAAAAAAAATGGGCAGCCAGGCGTGGTGGTACACACTGTAATCCCAGTACTTGATAAAATGCATGTTCGAGGTCAGCCTCAGCTACTTTTCAAAATAAAAAATAAAAAGGGCTGGGGGGTGTAGCTCAGAGGTAGAACACTCCTTGGGTCAATCCCCAGTACCATAAATAAATAAATAAATAAATAAATAAATAAATAAATAAATAAATAAATGGCTGCAGGTGTAGCTTAGAGGTAGAATGCTCCTTGATTTAGTGTCTAATACATACATATATATATATATATATATATATACATATATATACACACACACATACACACAGGCAGAATCCTTAAACTCAAAAGAATTTAATTTTTTAAGCAAAAGGAACTAACAGATGATTTAAAATGTTAGTAATCTATGTATAATTTATTTATTTATTTATTTTTTGGTACTGGGGATTGAACTCAGGGGCATTCTACCTCCGAGCTACATCCCCAGCACTATTTTTTATTCTTTATTTTGAAATAGGGTCTCACTAAGTTGCAGGATGCCTCACTAGGTAGCTGAGGCTAGCTGCGAACCCGGATCCTCCGGTCTCAGCCTCCCAAATGCTGGGATTACAAGCGTGCGCCACCACGTCCATCTTATAATTTATTTCTAATTTCTAAAATGACATTGTTTTTATAATGAGCTAAAAATTTGAGTATTTTTGTTGTTATTGTAAATTATTCATGAATCCTAGCAATGTTTTCAGAAATTATCTATACCCTCATTCAGTAAGCATTTCGAGAATTTTGATTAGTATA